>JAIUND010001221.1:0-39619 GCA_034699125.1 Gisinianus flammeolus
ATTCAAAAATATCCCGCGCTTCACTTTACTCTTCCATAAAGTTTTCTTAAAACTCTTTGCTATAATGATTCATTATCGAGTCATTATTTCTCATTATATTTCAAAATATTCATAATGGCAATAAACTACATACATTGATTGAAGGGGTTTTGCCCTTGCGAATGTGTACATGTGTATGCATACATGCTTGTTGCGATAGTTCTAATGCGAAGGTAAAGAACAAATATCTAATGAAAATATTACAATAATAATTAATTCAATTTGTAAAAAATATGTGATTACGTTAACTAACTGAAGCTTACCTAAAGGTCCTTTGGGAATTTTTTCAAATTTCCCTTTAGCTGCATTAATCTTATCAACAAGAACTGTCATTCGTGTTCCAAAGGCATCGTAATTTTTGGTATTGGAAGAGGACTGAAGACTATTTAAATGACTTCTTTTGTTGTTTATAACACTTTCGAGTTCTCTCCTTTTATTTCTGGTGCCATCCAATTCATTTTTCATAGCCTCAGCCCCTTGCAAGAAATGATCACTATCCTTCTTCAGTGTCTTCATTTCTTGTTCTATCGATGAAATTGCTTCTTTTGTTTCCTCTTGTTCTTCTTCGTTTTCTTGCTTTTGCATCTCATAGTCGTGTTTAGCCTTTTCATTATCTTGAGCAGCCTTTGATTCCAGTTTTGAAACATATTTCTGTTGATTTGCAATCATTTTGTTTTTTTCCCCAATGCCGCGTTTCATTGAGCCGATTTCTCGGCGAAGTTTATCTAGGGCTTCACGAGTGGACTTTTTAAGTTGCTCCAACTCAGACACCTCATTCCTTCTATCGGTTTGTTTATCTTGTGAAGGCCTATTTAAATAAAATTTGAATAAATAAGCAATTATATATTTCGTTTATACAGCAAATTTAGAGTGAAATGAATGAAAACTTTGTGTTTTTGTTTTTTGACAGTTCATATAATGTGTACACATGAAATGATTGATTTTTTTTGTAGAATTAAATCTTACATTGATTCCTCTTCGAATTTATTCTTTTGCTCTTTTGCTTCCTCTAATTTTTCTTGAGTTTTTGAACAATCTTCCTTGTATTTATCCAATTCACTTTTAAATTTATCGGCCTCTTTTTTGTCATTACTCACATGAGTCCATACCAATTCTATACCAAGTTTTTCTAGTTGGTCTTTGAAGGCAGTGACTCCGTCAATGATTTTAACTTTTTCTTTAAGTTCATTATACTTGGCTAATGCCCTGTCTCTATCCTGAAGCAGAAAGAAGTATACAAAGAATAAATAAACAAACGCTACATTATTGAACCTATATTCTTAAAAAGTATAGATCCTAAATATTTGTACGTTTGATAGGAAAATGTACATACCAGTTTCTTTTTAGTCAAGTTGGCCACAATCCCTTCCAGATCACTTTTAATTTCCTCAAGAATTCCTTCACACTGTTGAGCACCAATACCATCTTGAAAGAGTTTGTATCTAAATAACAAATTAGAAGCATAATGATAATATTATATTGAAATAAAATAAATTAATTGTAACATAGCTCCCAAGTAATATATTCGAAAATGAATTATAACATTTTGAGGAACTTTACTTGTCCTTTGGATTTTTCGAACAAAGAAAACTTCTTGCATATTCTTGATTCAGAATGACGACAGGATTTTCTAACTGAATGTTGAAATCTAATAGAATCTTATCTAATTCCTGTTTTTTCAGTGGTCGAAATTTGCCATTCCCATCCTTTTGTAATTTATACGTACTCGTTCCTTTTATATCCAAAATTCTTTGAACTGTAAATTCATCCCCGTAAAGTTCTTCGGAGACGACTCCTCTATTTAAAAGTGTAACTTCAATTTTTGCAAAGTTTTTTCCAGTTTTGATAAGATCTATTGGTCAAGAAGAAAAGCACAAGAGACATGGAATGTATTATAAAATGAATTTTTAGTATTTTATATGTACAAATTATTTCTAGTAGTAAGATAAAAAGTATATCATATACCTTTAATTGAGCTAGTACGAGACGTACTGAGAGCTTTAGCTCCAAGACCAACAAGTAATCCGGAGAGCAAAGCACTTTTACCTGTACATGAATAAGATTGGCATCATTTGCAATCCTTTTATAATAAAGGTATTCTGCTGTGTAAATTATGAGCGTAAATTATGATACATCAGATATGCTATATAGACTGACCTGAGCCATTTTCTCCAATCACAAAGTTCAAGTTTTCATGCCACTCTTGATGAAACGACTCATGACACATAAAGTTATATAAGGTCAAACTTTTGATAATCCCAGATGTAGTTCCTGCTTGCATCTATATACTCATGTACACAAAGATATAAAAGTAAGTTTTGACAACACAAATTTGAAGTTTCTCATTCCAACAACATTATGAGACATAAAATATACAATGATTATATACAGTACCCGTTGTGGAGTATTGGACATGTTCTGTGCGATTTTCTCAACACGTTTCAACTTTTCATATCTCCTCTTGGTCTGCTTATCCTGAAACACATAATGAGATAACTTTTTACTCAAAACAAAAAAATTGGTAGAATTGATTGTAGATTTATTCAGGATGTCCACTCACCTCCTCACTCTTTCTCTTCCTAGACGAAGGTTCTTTCTTCATTTCAATGGATGTCAGAGGAGCTAAAACTGAGCTTCGTCTCCCTTGCTTTGAAATAACAGAATTTGTAGTCCTATTTTGAGGTCTCTGTCTTGTACATGGAACAGCTGGAATGAAAATGAATACAATAATCGATTATATCGCCAGAAAATATACGGAAAATAAGAAATGGAAATAATGGTCCGTCGGCTTAATCTACATAATATACTTCAGAGTTCATACAAAACGAGAATAAGACTTACGATTCGACTCCTCTGATGATGAATCATCCTCCATGTCGTAAACGTCCAAAATTTTGTTGACAACAGCAAATAAAAATGTACCTAAATACTTATAGTTTGTGTTCCACACAGTGTGCAGTGTAGTGATGTATAGTGTGAATATATACAGGACTGTCGTTCGGAAATCGTTTCAATTCATTTTCCAACCTTTCTAAACGTACATTTCAGACTAGTGTGTCAACTAAAACACAGATTTTAACCGATTTTAAATGGAAATCTACTAAAGTATGTAGTCAATTATATCGCGGATTAATGTCGATTTAACTAATGGTTCCCTTGTTTAACTATTTTTAATTAATTAACTTTTTTTGACTCGCAACATGAATTCGGATTATCGTTATCAAGGCGGGATCTAATTTGTACCGCCGATAAATTTGAATGAATAGAACAAGAAGAAGCTACACTTCGACCATCTACAGTCAAAAAACACAACTTTACAGGATCGTGTTAATTTTTGTCAGAAATTAAAGTGAGTTAAAAAGTTAAAATTTTGAAGATTGTATAAGTGTTTTTTAAAAAGTTGAGTGAAAATGGCTAAAACAGTCAAATTTACTCCACCAGTCATTAATGATAATGAAACTGGGTGGGGACCGACGGGGATTCCAGAGCAATTTAAAGATATGCCCTATCAACCATATGCAAAAAGTGACCGGCTTGGAAAGGTACAAAAAAAATGAGCATATTTATTACAAAAATGTCCTAAAAATGTCATATTTAGAATCCCTAAAAATCATTGTATGTAACAAAAAACTACAAATACATTCAATTAACAATTAAATTGTGGTATTATAGATTGCTGACTGGACTGGTTCCACTTATCCAGATCGCAGATTCCAAAGTAAGAATACATTGACGTATAACATATAATGGGATAGTCCGTGACATGTATTAGTCAATGAATTTCATGGAATGAAATGATGAGAGTAATAACTAATTGAATGTATATATACTCTTTTAACAGATAAATATACATCACAATTTGGAATTGGAGCTGGAAATCAATTTGCATATTTTCATGATGAGGATGAAAGTTCATTCCAACTTGTTGACACTACAAAGATTCAAAGACCAATGTACCAACGGTCTAAATTCCGACCGAATCAACGTCTTCAACGCCTTCGTCAACAACAACAGAGAAATGCTGGACAAGGACAACAACAGACTAAAACTAACAAGTTGAAGGATAGGAAATTCCAAAATCAACGTGGTGGACGTGGTCGTTATGATCAAAATAAGGGTCAAATGAAAAATCGTGAAGCATCTGTCACCGTTAAATCTGATTGGAATATTATTGAAGAGATGGATTTCCCTCGTTTGAGTAAACTGTCTCTTCCGAGTATCAAAGATGCTGAAGATTTGTAAGTCTTGACAATAAGTACATATTTTAACATTCATCTTGAGTAATTGACTACAATGTAGTCACTATTACATATTACATGCATACTATCAACATTGAGCTGAATTTTTTCTTATTTGTTATTATTTCAGAGTGAAATGCGGATCAATGGAAATTTATGATAAATCCTACGATCGTGTCAATGTGAAGAATGAGCGACCATTACTTTCTGTGGATCGTATCTTTCATACTGTGACAACATCTGATGATCCTATCATTCGTCGGGTGAGAATCCAATATCATTTTATTATATGTATCTGTGCTTTGCTGGGTATCCACAGTAGGTCTACTGTGCTTTGCTGGGTATCCACAGTAGGTCTACTGTGCTTTGCTGGGTATCCACAGTAGGTCTACTGTGATCCGTACACACTGTTTTACATTTTTGTTGTGTGTGTTGCACCACAATTATTTACAAACGTTGACAGTTTGAATTTTAAGTATTTGTGTACATGTATATTTTTATTATTGTTTTGAAATTTCTTAGCTTTCAAAAACGGTTGGAAATGTTTATGCTACGGATTCTATTTTGGCAACTTTGATGTGTGCTACAAGGTCAAGTTATTCTTGGGATATTGTCGTCCAAAAAATTGGAGACAAGCTTTTCTTTGACAAGAGAGAAAATACATTTGGTGAGTGTAGTTATTGATAAGATAAGTAGAAAAAATTTCATTATAAAGTTAAATGAGACTGGAATTAATAATTTCTTGTTTTTTTCAGATCTGTTGACGGTCAATGAAACATCCAATGAGCCGCCAATTGATGACCCTGAAGTATTGAATAATTTAGCTCTTGAAGCTACATTTGTGTGTAATAACTTTTCTCAACAAGTTCTCAAAATGGTAACAAGCAAATATTTAAAAGTATCTTGTACGTTTTTTTGTAAATATTTCATGAATACTTATTGATTTATTTTGTCGACTGTGTTGGTAAATATAGGAAGAGGACAGGTTTAAATTCGATGAACAGAATCCATTTATTGGAGAGGAAGAAGAAAAGAAGATGGCATCGGTAGGTTACCGGTATAGAAAGTGGGATTTGGATGGGGGTATTGTACTAGTTGCTCGTTGTCAACATGACGCTGTCATGACTGGTCCGAATGGAGAAATTCAGTTTATTAACATCAAGGCTCTAAATGAGTGGGATCCAAGAAACAACTCACAGTTTGGAAAAAGTAGCTATCAAGTAAGATAATGAAAACTGGAATCACACTATTACTATATCGTACTCACACCCACAATTGTGTAACTTGAATTATCTAAAATTCGAAATTCATAGTATTCCGGTGGAATCGAATGGCGTCAGCGCTTGGATTCTCAACGTGGAGCTGTACTAGCTAATGAACTGAGGAATAATGCTTGTAAATTAGCCAAATGGACTGTTCAAGCATTGTTGGCTGGATCCGATCAGATTAAATTCGGGTACGTATGATTGTAGCTACGATACTTTGGATTGGTCATTATGTAATTGATTGTTAACAACATGTACTTATGTATTGAATATAATTACTATTGTGAATATAGATATGTGTCCCGTGTCCACGTGAGAGATGAATCAAATCACGTAATTTTGGGAACGCAGCAATTCAAACCAACGGAATTCGCCACACAAATCAGTTTGAATATGGACAATGCATGGGGTGTCCTTCGTTGTGTTATCGACCTTTGTATGAAACAAAAGGATGGCAAATATCTAATTTTGCGGGATCCCAATAAGCCTCTCATTCACTTGTTTGACATCCCAGACACAACATTCGAATCGGAAGAAGAAGACTCGTCAGATGAAGGGGGTGGTACGTTTCATTCATGATCATCCTCATTTTAACAAGTCCAAAATTTGAATTCCTTACAACATTTACTTATACTCAATTGTGTTCTTTTTCAACAGATGATGAAGAAAAATGAGGGAGAAACTTGAAAAAAGAGTTGTCACTGCCGTGAAATGAGATTTACAGGCAAGAGCAACAAAAAAACGTTTATTATTGGTTTCGTAAATTCTTTACGGCATAATTAATAATTTATTGTGTAATCACTATATTATTCTTATTATGCTCACGTTATCTACACGTAGTCTAGCAGTTCGTCATCATTTTTATTTACATCTTGTATTGGAAATCCCATACTACCTGTAAATGATTACTATTGATAAACTCAGATAAACCTATAAAAGATTTGAAATTTGAATAAATTCTAAATAATTTAACTGGTTCTTTTTTATAAGTCTATAATCGAGTATTGAAATATAACCATTTTATTTATTTTTTAATCCATATATATATTCATGAGTGTAACCTTTTATAAAGTAAATACATGGGATTAGGATTTAAAACCCTGGGCCTGGATTAATCATGTCGACAGACGATATTTTATCATAAATCAGTTTTTTCTGGGATATAACTTCTCTTCTGCAAATTGGGGCAAGAATTGTAGGACATTCATAGTATATCGTTTCGTGCATTATTGAAGAATGTGAATCTTTTCCAGCTGTAAACGTCACCTCTGCGTCAGTTTGTACTAGGATTACACAAAACACAAGGATAGAATTATGAAATGCACGTCAAAGATCAGTAACTCATCTACTCGACGATACTTGATGAAAAATGAATATACAAAACAAAACTTACAACATAGATACAAAATACAGGTTACATGTTCACTGTCTATACGAAAAGGCTCCACATGTCCATGCTTCGATTCCGGCGAGATTTTGTACACAGCACGTGAAGTATTGGGAATGAAAGGTACCATAACTAAATGCTCTTTGTAAAGTACAGCATATTCCCACAGATTATAATTTCCTTTTTCATATTCAATTTCAAAATCACTCCTGTGCATACATACAGAGAGAATTAAGAGAATCCACTTTTTATTATTATTCTCAAATCTTATACTTTAAAAAATTAAATTCATAATGCTCTAAATAAATAAACTTACATTGTTGGATTTAGTCTCATAAGATTGGAAAAGTCTGCAACGTATTCCCAAGCAACTTTGGGCTCATAGTCCAGAGCAAGTTCAAAACTTTCAGTATATCTCCTTTTTTTCAGTAGTAGCCAGTAGAATAAAATAGCAGATATTGCCATATACACTGTTTTCCTACTAGTTCGTAGTCGTAAATGCATTCTTATTGTTTATTAGTAACAAACACGTTTTAATTGAAAGTATTTCAACTTTGTAATGGCTTATAGGCTCGTACTATATTATACCTAAGACTTATATTATAAGTAGTAGGAAATGCAAGAAATTTTTGTAACAAACTGAGACGGTTTATCGAAATCTTCAGCTTTTCACTTTGAATAAGGAAAAATGACAAAGGATGCGAAGGAAAACAACAAGGGCGGAATTCTTCCTTGCAATGTATTACATAGAATTGTGTGAGTCTCCCTCATAGGCATTAGACTTGTAAATTTCGAATTTATCTATCATCTCTTACGTATACACTTCAACTCCACATCCTCTTCCATATAAGACAACCAATTTGATAAAATGGAAATATACTTATGTGTGACGGCTGATATCAACTTTTGTTCATCCACGATGCTGCAGTGCTGTATTTGTCTTATTGGACAAAGATATAAAATTTTAAAACTTTGATTTATTATTTTTGTTTATAGGTATATGCTGAAGCCGTTAAGAAGACCAACCACTCGCGACTTTGTATGTATAGATTCCGATCGAGTTAATAGCGCCTTGAATATTTTTGGCTGTTTGGCGTGTAAATAATTTTAATTTACTTTTTATCGGTAAAAAAGGTTTAAACTTGTCTTAAAAGCTTCTCCATGTTCTGTTGTCCATATCCATGAATATGCAAAAAGAAGTGATTTTCCGCAAGTGGTTGGTTTTCTGGCAGAGGACCTCATATATATATATACATATCTTACATGTACTATGTATGTATCTGGAAAAACATTGGATGCTGCTGATATAGCATCATACAACAGCTAAACTTGATGCGCGTATATATATATAGGAGATTCTTTATTTAAATATGTAACAACAATGTCAAGAAAATGATAAAGAATTACATACTTAAGCGTCGGATTCTCTTTTGTGTTTTATTCTCAATATTACAGATTTTATGTTTTGTGCTTAGATGCACAACACAGACAATAATACGTTTTGAGGTTTGTAAATACCTTTCTATGACTTTTTTTCGTAAAATGTGTGGACACAAATGTAACAAGACATTTTACTAACAAGAAAAATGAACTACAGATACAACAGAAATATAGAAAACGAAATATATTTTAACCATCCTTTCCTTTCCAATATATTTATACACACATACTATATACAGATATGATATACCATATCTACATACACGTGTTCTCAAAATATATGAGGGCGAATAGTACCTTGTTTTCTATCTATATCTACATAGTACATATTATTCAGTACAACGCTTACAATGTTTTACTCAATATGTTTTAATGTTTACCCTCTCACGACCTTCGTTTACTTTATTGCTTCACTATCGGTATACAAAATTATTTTATTGGACTGTTGAACCTTTCAACCCCTTTTTCAACACAACTCAAGTGCACTGGAGCAAACTTACGATATGGGCTTTTTTTACCGTGCATCGTACGAAACGGTTAAACTCTCTTTCTCTACATGCGAGCATATATACGCCGTAGGTACATGACTAACAATTGTTGAAACTAAAACTAAATTAACATTATGGTGTGTATTATATAATGAGTATTCTTTGATATTTTGTTTAGAAAATTGACAACATTCGCCCTGCAATAATTCACATTACTACAACTTTTATTGATTTCTGTATCTATGTACAGACTATTCAGTTAATATTTTTTCATGTATAAATAAATTTATCATATTCTGCATTATTGTACCGATTTTCCAATTAAAAAATTGCATCATTATGGAATGACAATCTTCATTTAAGTAAATCTTCTTCCGGACCTACACAGGCTTACATTTTACACATATGTGTAAGTATGTACATAAAAAAATGTTCTAATATTCCAAATAATTCTATGTAAGTAATTACAAATTACATACCACCACTCAAGAGCAAGTCGTGATTCAAGAACAACTATAGTTTACAAAAATTACATGGCCCCTTAATCACTTTTTTATAGAAAATACGATAGCATTCATAAAATTATACATAAACACAACCATGTACAGGGGCAAAATAATATTTGTATGATTTATTGAATGTAGATGTAGGAACTTTAAAATTATTTTCAGTATTATTCTGCAGTTTAGTGGTAAAAAGAGATTGAAACTTTTTAATGTACTTTCATTTAAGAGCTAAAACTAAAACGATTCCTCCATGATTGTGATATATATTACAGCAATTACATATATTATATTATATATGTATGTAGTACCCATGAATAGACGAAAAAAGAACCATATTCTACATATCCCTACTAACCTACCTACCGGCAGTTACATCTTTATGCTCCTTAAGTTTTAATAGTGGATGTGATTAATAAAATAGCATTACCACTGCTGAGTAGGTAGTTAGTTATTACTGCATATCGCTGCAAAGTCTATGTTTGTTAGATGTGGTAAATTCATGAGATCAATGTCAGGAGTGAGGAATTTCCCTACATCAACTTCTTCCCCACCAAGAGATAGTTCTGCAGAGACGGGAGGAGGTAAGAGTTGTCGTATTCCGGCATCCTCTTTGAACATATAAGTGCCCATAGGTAGATCCAACAGATGGGAAAGAAATGGTGAATCAACCTAATGATTAATAAGGGAATTCACATTAGTATTTAATTGTATTTATAATGACTAATAATGAGATTCAGGAGCAATTATGACACGAGAAGAAAGGGAGATGCAGGCCTCAAAACACGTACTTGAACAATAGGAACACTGCTATTAATACGGAGCTGTTCTTCTTCTTCTTCACGAATAGGTATAATTTTATCTCGAGCAATTTTAGCCAACTTATCCGCAACATCTGTGAGCTCCACCAGTATCTAAATATTTGGATAGTTTTTTTAAAAACAAATTTATTATTATTATTAGAAATCAGAATTATAGGCTGATTGGATTTTACGTCAGCCTTAATCCCCATAAATGTCTATCTATATATATAGTTAGGTTATAGAATAAAATAAAAGGATGGAATTACTTCATTAATTCCTTGATGAATCATTTTATCTTCAAGTACATCCCAGACTCGCCTTTGAAGAGTACCAATGTGGTGATGATTATTATGATGCATTTCGTTATGATGATGATGGTGGTTATTATTATTACTGTTATTGTTTCTACTTGTGTTTGAAGGTGATACGGATGGTAAAATGTTTGTAGGTCGAGAAGCACCATGGCCATTATGTTGATGGTAGGTTATACCTCCTACACACGAATTACTAGCACTCAATGTAGTATTATTGTTGACAACAGGAGGTTGGAGCAAGAGTCTAAATGTATCATCAAAAATATTCCCACCAATCCCATTTACTTCACCAAGCTCTTGATTGATGCTGGCTCTATAATGACCAACAAAATTATTGTTGTCCACACAAAAATTATTTGTAGAACGATGACAACGATCTTCCCGTGATGATGCTTGTTCTGAACACATTTCCGTGATGGAAGCACTTATAGTTGATGACTGAATAATTGATTGTTGTTGCTGTTCTTTTGCCCTTGTCGAACTTGACCCTATAGACGCAAAATTATTAAATGTTATTTTTTTATCATTTAAATTCTCTATACGTCTTGATTCCGGCTGTGGCACAACAACTTGAGAATCTTGCGGTGTAATTCCTTCAACTTTATGTTTAATGGATTTAAATGATTCTGTTTGTGTTTCAGTATGCAGTACTTCAACTTTGGAGATTTCAGTCGATGAACTATTTTTCTTTAATTGAAGTAAAGAGGGTACATTTATAATCGAACCACTACCATTACTACCATAGTTAAAATGATCGGGTAATTTCCGGAAATGTAATTTCAATTTTGCATAACCAATATAAACTTTTTGACAAACAGGGCAACGAAAAACACTTGCAGGTTCACGACGCTTTTTTACTTCTGTTGTTGTAGTAGATTTCACATTTTTTACTACCGATGATGAAATTAGTTTTGATTTAGAAACTCTTCCAGTTCTTGTAGTCGTTTCCTTTGTAAAGATCTTATTAGATGTCAAATCATCTTCATCCTCATAACCTTCTTCACTCTCCAACCTTCGTTTCCTGTACTTCCGTTCATGTAGTAATGGTGGAACTTTAGGAGCTGGGAAAAGTTTTACAGGGTCTGATGAATTATTACTACCATTACTTGCTTTTCCTACTTGAAAATTTTGATGAATTAATCTATGACGCAAAGTTTCTGGATCCACCAAGTATACTTTAGTTCCTTGTGGAGCTTTATATTGTTGTACTTTAATACTCATTTTGAATGAAAGATTCAAATTAACAAAGTAGGGACGAATGAACCGGAAGCCGGGCACAACTAAATCACACACAATATAATTGAAAAATAAGCATTAATTACTTGTAATGTCTTTCAGATATATTCAGTTTAACTATGTCAAAAAAGAAAGTTCATACAACTACTGTGAATTTAAAATAAGAATGAATTGAAGTTTTGACGTGCTTACCTATTCAATAAATGACATAATAATATAAATAATTATTATAATTACAAATTACGAAAAATGGTTTCTTGATCTTTTCCCTTTGCCGCACACGTTGGTGATGCTTTTTTTGTACGCGAATAAAACTAAAGAATGTGACCTCTTTAAACTATATTTACATAATTACACAAACAGCGAAACATAGCAGAGCACGGTCACAATACTTAAAGTGAAAACTGTTGCGATGAGCTAAATAACTGAACACATGCCCACATAAATAATTATCGGAAGTACTTACTTAAGTAAATGTTGAATTATGAATTACTCTTTTTTTTTGTCGAAGACCAACCAAATTTAAATAGGGACAATTTTTGTGCGTGTTCATAGATTTCTGTGCGGTCATTGAAGAAGTTTGCCATAATTGATAATGCTATCGTTGTTTTATTATTTTATTAATTTATTATTTATAAATATTAAATACCGTCAATTTAATTAATTTCACAACAACAAAACAAAACAGTTTATATTTAAATAATTGAAATGACTCCATTCTTCATCATTGTTTGACTCGTAAAGCCAAGACTTGTTCATTTTCTCCACATTTTTGTCTTTATTGTTTTTTGCTTTCACCGTTTGTATAATCATCTTTGGGAAAGTTGAGCAAGAGCCATCGTACTCGAGGTTTGACATGTTCTTGACAAAATTTGTCCAACTTGGTTAGCCATTGGCAATCATGGCCATTAAAACAGTTAAACAATGCCAAAACTGTCTTGACGATTACACATCCCATGAGGATTTGGAATGGAATGGATACTGCATAGGTGAGCACAACCAAAGCCATTGCGTAAACCAATGTGTGATCATACATTATCGCTGCCGACAAACCAAAGGGACATAATAGCCACAGCCAGTTAATGTTCTTCCTAAAGTTTAGAACACAAATCAACAGCTTTTAATTTCAAACGAGTTTAACGGTTATTCGCAGAGTAGTTAGGAGCATCTTATATAATTTCATATACGATACTTACAACATGATGGTGCTGAATCCACACTTATTCACAGGGAAACACTTGAAATTAATTGACAATGTCACTATATACTAACTCTAGATTTCGATTGCACAAAAATCTAGTAAATATAAATACATTCATCTGAAATTCAACGAACACATAAAAATGGATGACTATATGGTTTCGAGATAAATGCTTTTGGTTTTGGTTTGGGAATGAATCTGAATGTCTAAAACAAGCTAATTTTTATTGTCTTTGTGCACATTCGCACATGCTTTTTTTCATTCAGTCTCATCTGCGTCCATGTAAAACATTTCACAAGTATATACTTGTACAATTAAAGCACTAAGGTAACGGAAAATGTACACACAATCAAGTCAGACTCATCGGAATCATCAGAAATTGGAAAAAATACATTAAACTTATAGTAAGATTAACTTACAATAAGTGAGAGTTCCCAATGACCTCTACAATGTGTCACGTTATGCGTACGTATCTATAATTTTGCTTTTATTCTTGAATTTTTTGCTCCGTTATGGGTATTCAAATTTTACTACTGAAAAAAAAAATGAAAATGAACTAAATGTCCTTTGGCTTTTTACCATTTGCATGATTGCGAAATGCACGTTTTATGATGTTTTATGAAAGGAGTTGACATTTTATTCAATTCTTTTTAGAATTTTCCGCACAATCATGCCTGGGTTATGTGTATATAATTATTATATTATAATATAAATATGTCAATAGAAGAACACAAAGAACATACGAGATTTAAGATTTGATTAAAATATATATACGACAATTTGAAGGATACAAGTGGTGAAATCATTAGATTGTGTGTACATATGTGTATATGTGCAGGAAAAGTAAATTTAGGTAAGTTTGTAGTCTTTTAAATCCTCTTTATAGTTGTGTGGCAGTGAAGGATTGCTAGTTGTTTTACACGCATATTTTAGCGATTTTCTAGTTTTAATTTGTATTAGGGTTTTGCCTTTCAGTGTACATTAAAAACTGCTTTCTGATTCAATTTTACCAATTAATATGAGTTTAATTCCGAAAAAACGGTACGTGAACACGCTTCTTACATATCTTCAACTGTGTACTCATAATAGTGGATAAACTATAGGTTTAATTTTGATTTTGAACTTGTATTTCAGTCAGGATGTTTTGAAATGGAATGGTTGGGGCTATAAGGACTCTGGATTCATCGTCAATAAAGATGATTGTTTGGAATTCACAGGAGATCGGTACACAGGATTATACTTACATATATAATCAATTCGAATTTATGCAAAATTCATTTCTATATTTGAATGAAAAAAATTGTAACTTTTCCACATGTACAGGTATCCACTCGGAAAAATCAAACTACCATATTTTACGGCTTGGGTTCAAAAGAATTTGGGAGCGGATTTGAGAAAAAAGATTGAATCGTGTCCATTCCCTGGAAAAAACGCTTTCCCATCCCCTCAATTGAAGAAAGAATTTCTAGAAGAACTAAACCATAGTGGGATTTCATATTCATTGGAAAGTGATGACCGTCAATTCCGTTCTCATGGGCATACTCTCCATGAAATTTACAATATTCGGACTGGAAATTTCCCTCGAATCCCTGACATTGTCATTTGGCCTGAAAAACATGATCATGTCGTTCATCTTGTCAATTTGTCCATCAAGCATGACGTAGTCATCATCCCATTTGGTGGTGGAACAAGTGTGTCCGGGGCAGTTTGTTGTCCGGAAAATGAGCCCAGAACCATCATATCTTTAGACATGTCTCAAATGGTACAAAACTATAACTTTTGAATTGCATATATTACGCTATATATTTTTTTTAATTTAATTTTCTTTCTTTTTGGTTTGTAAAATTCTGCATCTTTTTTTCATATTAAAGAATGGATTACTCTGGGTTGATACAATCAATTTGGTAAGTATATTTATGTAGAAAGTTAATTATATATTCATTTTATGAAAAATAATTATATGTAATAACAGTAAAGTTTGTGTGTCCTTCTCAGACTTGTTGTGCAGAAGCCGGAATACTTGGTCAAGATTTTGAAGCCAAATTACAAGAACAAGGCTTCACAACCGGCCATGAACCGGATTCTTATGAATTCTCAAGGTATATACATATTTCATGATCGAACCGACTAAAAAATGTTTCAAGTCAAATTCTCATGACTATAAATGAATGTTTTTTCCCGTTAAAAATATATATAGTTTGGGAGGATGGGTTGCAACGAGGGCATCAGGAATGAAAAAGAATACGTATGGTAACATTGAGGATCTCCTTATCCATGTTAAAATGGTCACACCTCGAGGGGTTCTAGAAAAGTATTGTCAAGTCCCACGAATCTCCGCGGGACCAGACATCCATCAAATGATTTTAGGATCGGAAGGAACATTCGGCGTCATAACGGAAGTGGTTTTAAAAATCCGACCCGTACCCAAATGTAAAAAGTATGAGTCCATCGTCTTTCCAAACTTTTCCTCTGGAGTCGATTGTTTACGAGAAATTGCTAAGCAGGTAAATATATTTATACACAAGGGAAATCATGTGGGTGGATTCGAATATTCAGGTTTTTCTATATTTGTGCCTTCATATTCAGTTAACATAATGGTCATAATTTTGTCTTACGTTTTACCGTTATATAGCGATGTCAACCAAGTTCTATTCGACTTATGGACAATGAACAATTTCAATTTGGTCACTCTCTTCGTGCGGAAGTGAACTCGTTCGACATGATAAAGGACGGGATCAAACAACTCTATCTTACCATCTACAAGGGTTTTGATTTGAATCAAATTTGTGTGGCCACTTTACTCTTTGAAGGACAACAGGAACAGGAAATCGAGTCTCAAGAGCATCGAATATACAAAATTGCCGAAAAATTTGGAGGAATGAGTGCTGGAGAAAAAAATGGGGAACGCGGATATATCCTCACGTTCATCATTGCTTACATTCGGGATATTGGACTGGATATGTATCAAGTTGCAGAGTCGTTTGAGACATCCGTCCCATGGAGTAACTGCTACACCCTTTGTCAAAATGTCAAAGAAAAGGTTTCGCATGAGTGTAGAGGTAAGTAAGTAATAATAAAGTTATCAAATACACTCGTGTAAGTATACATGTAAATAGGAATTGTAATTAATGAATAGACTTATATCCTATTATTAAAATGTACACAGTGCGGGAAATAAAGCATTTCTTCATCACTTGCCGAGTGACACAGACATATGACGTGGGTGCTTGTGTGTATTTCTATTTTGCATTCAACTACCGCGGAATGAATGACCCAGTTCGAGTATTTGAAGAGATTGAAGAGATAGCCAGAGATGAAATTCTGGCTAATAAAGGCAGCATTTCACATCATCATGGAATCGGGAAAATCCGAAGGAAATTTTTGTCGCAAACAATGTCAGATCCAGCTACTCAAACGCTGATTGGCCTCAAGAAAGTCATCGATCCTGATAACATTTTTGGCAATGGTAACATCTTTAGTCCTCGAGATCCTCCCATCAACTCTGACGAGTTGACAGAGACAGATAATGCTCAACAATTCAAATCAAAACTTTGAATTCCCTTTGAAAACTATATATGCGAGAAGTCCGTTTACCGTAGTCTGTATCACTGGCGATTAATGGAGAATGTGTAGAAAATATAAAATAGTTTGTTTTCCTTTGGATTATTTTATTACATCCGTTAATTATTTGTCTTCATTCTTTTTGTGGGTGTGTAAAAAAACATGGATTTTATATTGAGAGATAAATATGGTTATAAAACCTTGGATTTTTCTGTGTTTAACTATAATAGTTTGCTATATAGCAAAAACTTTTAGTATAAAATAGAATACAATAAAATTGTATTAAACAGAGTCTCATAGGGGTAAAACAGTATTTTTTAAATAATGATAGTAATAATACAATAATACTATGTATTTATATATAGTAATGAGAATAAAGCATACATGATGTAATTGAAACAAAATGGCTATTATTATAATTACTGGAGAGCTTTTTAAAGATCCGAATCTTCACCGCGACTGTACGCAAAAACTACCCAAGTAAAATATATGAGGAGAATGAAATCAACTCCAGTCACAGGTAAAAATATTTTCAAGGATAGATTAATTTCCAATTCATTAGTGATGATACATAGAAAGGCTCCTCCAATTGCCATCATAACTCCGATTTGCACAATCACCCAGATTAATGCCATTGCTCTTGCTCTCTATAAATAAAACCCGCACCAAAAATAAAGGAAATTAGTTAATTGCACACATGAAAATGCGTGTGTACTTACTTACAGTAAATTCGTGAACCACATGACAACGTCTAGTATTGAGAAAAATGAAAAATAAACTGAATCATCTTTTTTTCTTTATGAATCATTCTCCACAATAAAATTGACAAATATACAACGACCAGAACGACGCTGTAAAATGTTTATATCAACTAAAATGACGTCACATTTGTTTGTAATATATCTGTATCTTTTTCTTATTCAACTATACACATACGATATATATATGCGTGAGTAATGAAAGGACGCAATGACAAAGTCATAACAATTAAGTAATTTGTGGAAAACATAATTTATATTTATATACAGGAAGGGAATTAAATGTGCACCTTTGCGGAAGCCATGAGGAGCCAGAAAGACATGAGAAACTGAATGAAACCACCGACAAGGGCTGTCGCACTACAAGTAATGAAAATCCTGAAGATAATGTCCAAGTCATACAATCCCGTTGTTCCACCAAAAAATGTATTCACTTGACTTAAAAGATCACTGGCTGTGTAAAGAGTTGGATTCTTCCGAGCTATATACAGATATATGTGCATACAAAAATCACCAATCAATAAAATTTCATATTTCATTCTCATGCCGAATAATAATTTGGAATAAAAATTGTTCACTTATTAATAATAAGTTATTATTATTATTATGTTACTCGTTTGTACATACCTTGGAGGCTCTTATGGAGTACCCATGAGCTCACTGCAGAAACTGCAAATCCGCATGCCTGTGTTGTAAAATTGACAAGAAAAATCCATCATACTCATTTATAGTAATCCCAAAATATATAATAATATTTAGATACCCTTAATCCAATACATTCTTTATATATAACGTGTAGTGTAATGTAATCCCTAATTAGATGGGAGAATCAGTTGGACACGAAAGTCAGCATGAAAATATGCAACATGTTTCATATATTTTATTTGGTATTATGAATCATAACAAATTGAGGAAGACATTAACTTTTTATTTCCAATAGTAAATACTAAATTAGTCAAATTGACATGATCAAAATTCAGTGAAGGAAGGAAATAACACGTATTTATGCTAATTGACTAATGCACTGAGCATATTCCCCTCGATGTGTACATAACTATATGTACATACGTGTTGGTGAGTATCCATCAGATGAATGAGCTATTTATGCAAAGAAACGTTCCACGTGCTACCTAATATGCACCCTTTAAAAAATAATCGTAAAAAATACTCTTCATTCTCTAATATTATATCAGTATTTCAATAAATCATGAGTAATGAGAATATATTCAACACGCCTCATTTTTCAATTCCTCAGTATATAGTTGAGAGACTATACAATGACTGTTGTATGTATATAACAACAGGATGATTCGCCAATCACAATTATGATTTTCGATTTTCCGTTTGCATTCAAATGGATCTTTGCTTCCGCATTTGAATCATCACACACAGTCGTCGCAATAATTCTCAAAATTTTATTGTTTTATAAGTTATAAATATCAAAAAAAGGTCTTACAATGGATGTGAGAGCGACGAGTTTTATGGCTTGAGCCAATTGAAGGCAGAAAAAAGCTTTCATCGTCATTTTGACAGTTTTTTTTTTGTACAAAACTTGAGTCACCCGAATGTATGTGTATTAGACGCTCAGATAAATGAGGCTTTCCTTCTTTTTTTCCGCCTTATTTCCTGTGTTGAAAGAAAAATGACAATTTAAGTATTTTTTCATGTCATTTACAATTCGCGAGTTGATCTCAAATTTTCTTCAGTGTTTTCACGGTGACGGCGAGTAAATGCTTTTATATATCGTATGTCAAACAAATCTTGGACTGTATACACTTCAAAATATTATCAACCCAAATCATGTACACACGGCACTGTGTAATTTAACAATTACGATTCATTAAGGCTCAGAGCTTCGTTTTCATTTTGCAATACAATAAAATAAACAGTGAAAGTTATTATGGTAATATCCATACTGAAAACAAAGGGACCATAATAGTATAAATGATACTATAAAATATTATAATATATATAAAAGTTACAAACCAAACTGAGGATCACACACCCTATTTATAGACGATGCGATGATAAATTGAAATTGAAGTCACTAAGTGTATTGTTCTGGGATTCCAATGTCACGGAGATTTACGAAAATACATGTCTGTGAGAAATCTTACACCATTAATTGCCGAATTCGGTTGGATATTGTTACTCGTTAATCGTTTTTAGTTGTATACTAATGACGAGAGGAAATTGGAAACACTTTGTTTTTCTTCTTAATCTGTTCTGCACACTGTCATACTGTCACTGCAGTTTTCGATAGTCCCCCCCAATATGTAAATACTCACTTACACCTACAGTATATGTATGTCAATGTAAAATGTAAAGGGCTATAGTGCCACAATACAATAACAATAATAACAATAATAGTAATTATATTATGGTATTACTATCAAAGTATTTTTCAGTGAGGCCTCAGCAGGTACGAGCACGAGGGAAATGGGAATAGTGAATGAGACGGAAGGTGATGGTGATGGCGATGACTTCCTGAGACGATCAACGACGAGCTATATGGAATTTAAAGCCTCATTAACATTGTGCCCAGTCACTCCCGGCAAGTCCCAGGGAAAGTCTTTTCCTATACACACACACGCACACACATAAATACACAAATGCACAAGTATATCATATTCTTTTCCTTCTTGTGATTCTAACGATCTCAACGTGCACCACAGTTTTGTACACACAAGTCAATAAGCGAACAAGTCAGAAGGAAAATGTGTATATCTACTCTAAGCAACCTACATCCTACACTAAAAATTGAAATATATATATATATATATATGAACAAGACGCATGGGAGTATGTTCAACACATTAGAATATCCATGTGAAACTATGCTATGCGTAAAAGCCATTGTGTCTAACTTGAGAAATGTTTGTAATATTCATGGGTTATATTCTTCCAGGTAAAATGAGTGAGTGTGAGTGAGTACACTTACCTATATAAATCTTATATTATTATAGTATCCTTGCTTGCTTGTTTTGTAAATATCTTCCATCTTCTACATTAAAGTTGCGATACATATATATACATGGTGACATACTTGAAGATATAGGCGATAGCAATTATATTAGATATGTATTAAACATATTTTAAGTTTTCGACAATGTAAACGTATAAAGCTAATGATTCGTCATTAAAGTATACAAAGGGGGTTTCTGTTTTTCATATTTTCGACATGTGCATACATATATATATATTTCGTTGCATGCTCGCATCAAATACATTTACGAGTGTACACTGTACACACTACACATTAATGTATATAATAATGTATGCAATATAGGTATATATGTACATACATATATTTGGTTATGTATGCGAGTGAGTCAGCTTCAATTAAACAATTTGACTGTCTTACTTTCAGTTAGTATTTACCCTCCTCATGTATTATACATATACATACATATGTACGAATGGATGAACTATAGAGACATTCATGATGGATATTGCTCCAGACTTTATTCTTGACTAGTTCCTCTTCTCTTCGTTGTATTGGTACAAAATATACATACATAGAGTACAGATAAATAATTGTAGTAATTCAGTTTCGGTTTGTGCCATGGTTTTTATTTCATTTCTTGAGAATAGTCTGGTCACAGTCATGATTGAAAATGGAAAATATATTATGTGAGTATAAATAGTTTGATGTATAAACGTTTGTTACTATATATGTACTGTGTATATATGTAATTGACTTGATGCGGTGGGACAAGAAAGTGAATGAGTACATATTGTGTCTAAATATTAAATGCATTTTTATGTTTTTTTTGTTAGCTTTGACAAGGAGTCTGAAATGGAAACAGGATATTCAGTTATACAGTTTGTTTACAAAAATATCACGTTTTGACCTTTTGTAGTTCGATTTGTAATGTGTGATTATGATTCCGTTCAGATTGTTCTTTTTGTGATTCTTCTTATTTCCCTCTGCACTGGTTTCTGGTTTCACTGTACATTTTCTTTGTAGAGAATGACGGGCGAATATAACAACCGTTTATTGCAGTTGTGTTTAAGCTAAGCACCGCAGAAAAAATGGTAAAACTAAAAACTATAGGATTTAATAGATTACTTTAAACGAAGGGATTTATCTGTTATGAGTTTGCTTCGATTAGAAATACAGACAAAACGGTTGAGTCATACCTGGGAATTGCTAATGAGCTTCTTTCACTAGACGCATCCTCTATATGAACTCTCATTGATAGAATTTAACATCTTCCCTTTTTTCTTGAGCAAGTATATTGTAATTGAGTGAAAAGTGAGTAATGTTATACACGTATATACTGGTTATTTCTAGGCTGGAAATATATTCCACAGTTCTTTTTAGTCGGTATATATATCTATCGTATATTTTGATTCTATCTTCTGCCTGTGGTCTGACTCAGTCTAAAAATATGTATCGTCTGGCTCTGGCTAGGCATGTCTATATATGTCGGCATTTGCTCAACTCATTAATGCACGTTGCTCATACATAAAAGTGCTAATTTTCATTGAGATTTGAGATATATTCCTTAATTAGTGGTTGGATGAGCTCATCGCTTGAGGATTCATCCCTTTTTTATACTATACTATAAACGTGCGTCAACCAGACATTTCCCAAAGTTCAAATACAGCAGGTAAATATCCATATTTTTAAAGTAAAGTATTTTTAAAATACCCTAAAAAACATTGAAAGATTGAATCAAGTATGAATTGATATTATTTTTAATTGTGTACATACGAGGCATGTTCCTATACATTTTGGTCATTAGCTTGCAGGGAACTCCCTTTTGTCTCTCCCATTAAATTTAGTTCACATTCACACGCTCTGGTGGAACATTAAATGACGGTTTTTGTTTTGAGGAGCTTTCTCAGGGAAAATGACTTAGTATATTTGTCACCTTGAAAATTTCTAATGTTGTGAAATTTGAAATGTCTAAACGATTCGTTTTCTTTCCTGTCCCATTTCCCTTCTCTAAAATCTAATGACTTGGTAAATACTAAATACTTGCAACTGTGGAATAGCTCAACAACTGTAATAATCGAGTACAAATAACAGAAAATATATAGACAAGGTCAACGAAAATTTTCATGCATGATCTAAAATTTAAATGCGAGTGAAAGCATTTTCATTGCAATGATATAGACAATATAGTCAGTAAAGAGATGAAGTTTTTATTTTCATAAATCAGTAAAAAAAACAAATTAACGATAACTTAACATTTTACATATTATAACAGAGCAATACAAAAATATATATAGGAATAGAAAGGCACGGAGTTGAGTATCTTGAGCGCTAAAAAATGTTTCCTCCAGGTTAAATGGAGATGATCTACCTCCCCCATCCCCATCCATTGTCTGCTGGCTGACGAACCCAATATCCGTAAGGTGCAAACCTAAATAAAAAAAGTACAAAAGAAAGTAAGAGCTGAGAGTTCTTAAATTATAGACAAGATATATAAAAATATATTTAAAAAAAATACCAGCCCCAGCCATGTTGTTTAGACTCTCCGCGGTATGCCTTGATCTGAACTCGTCCATGATGGTGATGTTGTTGTTGATGTCCATGGTGGCCTTTTAATTGTCATGATAGTTACATTTGAAACAATGTAAAGTATATTTAAATACAAACTTAATGAAATTTTCTACTCCCCAAACCCCGAAATTTCCCGAAAGATTCAACGAACATAATAATATAATGTTAAAATCCTTACCTTCAGCAGCAATCGAGTCTTCCAGTCGTTCTTCTTTTTCCAAAGATCGTTGACATTGAACACAAACAGCAACAAAAACTATCAAGAAAATTAGGGCTAAAAACTTCATTTTTTCTTGTAGTATTTGGGTTTTTTGAAGAAATTCACTAATAAACAAATTTGCCGAGACTTATTTTTCAGGCTTCTACACAAAAGATGATCAAATTCAAACTGTTTTACTTACTGAATGAAATTCACCTTTTATATCAAGTTTGGGCCAGTCCCAACTTTATCACAACTTAATCAGTGAAAATATCCAAAAAAAAAGTTCATCTTCAGTGTCTAGTTGCATGTTGCAAATTGTTATCATAATCATAACATTCTCATATATCTGTATATATTTTTAATTACTTTACTGAAATTGAACTTGTACTAAATTAATTAGAGCATACACAAACAAGGTGAAATAACATCTGAAATTGACCAATTCCATTATTATCTACTTGAATCTTTACAGTTGAAATCCCCACACCTATATATCTTAGCATACGTACATACTACATACATATACCCATACTCTTACATGTGTATGGAAAATCATTTCGTTTTCAAATTGTATTGTACACTCACCTTCTGTCTATATTTACATTACCTACTTTTTACTTTTTACTTTTTACTTTTTACTTTTTACACACTTTCAATAAGCCAGATATTGTACATACAGTGAGTGAGAAAGAAAGTGTTAAAAGGTCCTTGTGCATATCGTCTGCAATTTACCCCAAAACAGCCGTAAAAAATGAAGCAAAGGAGTGTGTACATATATACATAGAAATGTAGAAAGGTATAGGTTGGTAGACTATGTATGTACATGTACAGTTTCACGCTCCTCACTTATCGTCGTGGATCGTCAGTTTTTTTCATTCTCTTTTCATAACTTGCAACTCATCACATCACGTTGCCTAATCCTAATTTTGTTTAAATATAGAATGAAGTCCTACAATATTTCCATATTTGTTTTTGTATTTGTATTTGTATTTGCTATGGTTCGTCTTCGTCATGTATGAATGAGGCAGTAAAATCTTTGTTTTTAATTAAAGAAAATCCAAACATCTTTTTATTGTAATCTTTCTAATTTACTATATATTTACTCGTTCCATAGAGATTTGTATTATTTTCATTAGGCATTGTGCAAAGCTTTCGACGTTTTCCTTGTGTAATGAAATTGAGTAGGTACTATAGTACGCACACACGAAAAGATTGGGTGTACACAGAGAATAATGGACTACAAAACATTTATATATTAGGTATACGATAGTATCGTAACGATACACAATAAGTTGATAGTTGGAAAAATAATAAAAAATAGTTATTGGAAATCTTAATAGTTCTTCCTCCTTCGGATCCTCTGCTTGAATTTTCCTCTTTTGTTTGTTAGGAGTATGAACGATAAAAAAAACGTACATGTTCTATATCCATAATCCATACGGAGGAGACGGAGTGATAAATGATAACACATGAGTACGTGGGGATAATGACTGAAAGCATGCAATGACAGCTGAATGACTGTCCAATTGACTATTGACTATTGACTCATTTATGTACAACAATATCTGTACAATTGAGATTCCGTATATGTTTTACTCTCAAGTTGCTCGGCCATATATATATACGTATGTATGTGTGATTGTTTGGGATTTGGGATTTGTGTGTCTTGGATGAATCTGACGACTGACGAGTGAGTCACGTCAAATACACTATAATTATTATTATACTACAATTTAAAAAGGATTGTCATTTCAAAACATGGTCTGTTCTCCAACTCCAAACAGTAGTCCATGTTTTTTCAATTAGGAAAACAATAAAGTATACTTCATAATATTATGTTATAGATGTATTATGTGACATATATATATACATATGTGGTTTTTTTCTTAAAATTCAAAAATATTTTTACTGCACAACGTAAAGTGCATGATGAACATGATAAAAATGAGTGACGAGAGGGATTCAGATTCAAGTCCATGTGGGACATGAAATAAAAGCAAGTATAAAAGGAAGGAAACGCGGATAGTAATAACAATACAGCCCATTGACATTCGTATTCGTAATTAGCATATATTTTAACATTCGACGACAGTCGGAAAGAAATGAGTCTTACAACTTGAATTGTACTGCTATGCATGTAAGTACTTGAGTTACTTAACACGTACATGTGATGAGGAGTGAGGAGTGACAAAACTTATGCGATGGCTCACCCCATTTACATTTACTATATACATATATATATATATACTCAAAACTTAAAAACTCTCAACGACAACAAAAGAATACATATGCTCACACTGTCTCTATATATACAGACGGTGATATAAAATGAATTTGAAATTTACACCTCTGCCATACACTTTTAGGATTCATGATTAAGATTTCAATTTGCAGTCCAGTCCATGCTCTTTGTTTGTTAAAATGATGTAAAATGAAAATGGTATATGGTATATTTATGTCACTTTTGTATTAAAGTTTGTGTATAGAGTCAAGTTGAACGAGAATACTCAACAATTAATTTTTAGATTTTTACCTAGATACGAATATTTGCGCTTATTTTTCAGTACTCTTGAGATTTGATCTTGAAATTGTGTGTCTGAATTTGAGGAAAGCACTAACAATAAACCTAAAATAGTGTAACTAACCAGTGTATGTATGTCCTTCAATAAATGAACATTTTATTGCCAATATAAATGCATTTTTTTTCTTCACAATTGCAAACGTTTTGAGAAAATGTGACGTCTGTTTACATAAATCATGAACGAATACGTTGAAATACTATATTTTCGTTGAATAATTATCAAAAGATTTTCAATATTTTCAATATTTGGAATAAGAAAGATAAAGGGAACACGAATATGGTTTTTTTAGAATGTACAGATATATTCTGTGAAGGTTTGTCTTGAGTTGAGTCCAGAATTGAATTGAGTTTAGCATTAAAATGGCTAAGCTTTTGCCTACATAGTTTTTGTGATGAGTGTTTGTATAGTAGTTGAGGCATTATAAGGCAATTCATATTTATGCGTGAGGCGTAAAGTGTAAATAAGGGCGAGGTACATGCGATTCCTTGCTGTATTATTATTATTAGTTTAGTACATACTCCAAAGATTCTTTTTCTATTTTAAGTTTTTCAGTTTCAAGGGCTTAGAAATTACTCCTCAATGCGTACACATTTTACGATCCTTCACAGAACTACAGAGACAAAATCTCAAAGTACATACAGATATTACTTACAATTCTAATGACACTTTTGAGCATTTTTCATGCAGTGTATAAATCCTAACCATTCCATAACACATTGTAATGATAATAACATTTACCATTAGCCTTTTCCCTCAGATTTAAATACTCTTTTCCTGTCTCAAGTCTCAGCCTTAACTTATGTACAAATGTATACATGTATACAAGTTTACTTCCATCTTCATTATGCGCCGGTTACAATTTGTCCCATTTCCTTCCTTTTCTTACCGAATTCAGTACATATATATACATAACAAATTGATACATGGTGCTGTGCCTAATGTCAAATAAAAGATTGATTGAGGGATATATACATAAACATTTAATTCTTTGGTTTGGCGTTGCTTTAAGGAAATTTGACCCAAAACTTTCATTCTGCAACTGCCAACTGCAAGCCCCATTTTCTCATGGCAAGTTAGGAGAAATCATGACAAAACAAAAGGACTGGTGTCACATTTCATAAATACAAATCCTTGAGGCCAAAAAGAGTTTAAAAACAATTTCACAAAACCTTTTAAGTACTTATTTACACACACACGAAAAGAAACATACATAAATATATATATGGATATAGAAACGCACAATGTAAAACTAAAAAATAACACTCAATTTTGTCTCATGCGTGTAGCGGTATTAAATGTACGAAAATAAATGTATATTGCGTAAAAACAGTATGTACCAGCAAAAATTTATCGTATGCCTATAAACGGGATTTTTGTTTTGATGTCCTCAAAATTGCTGACTCTGAACAGGGTGGAGATAAAACGACGGAGGGAGGACATGCAGTTAAAATTTTATTGAAAAACAATTTATGTAGATTAGAAATGACAAGTGGAAATGGATAATATAATTATGAAAGGTGAGCGAAAAGAAAGTTAAAGTTTAAAAGTATATGCAAATAGTAAATCCGTATACATATGTTCAATGCAATATTTGCACGGGGATCCATGAGCGTACAGTGTACAGTGTTTATTCATTTTCACATAGACACACACAACTTGTTGAGATTTTCTAAATTGGGTACATATACGCACTTTAATGAACATTTTCGACTGGTCTCCGATCACCGCAGTCTCATACGATATTCATTCCTCGAGATGTCCAAAAATTACTTTCACAATCATCATTGAAGTTTATATACACATTTGTGCAATTCAATATACCTACATGTGAAATCTCCCCGAGACCTCTCTCCTTTGCTCTATCTTTCTTTTTTTATACTTTAATCGTTTTACTTCTCACATTCACGCGCTCACTTGAAAAATGCATATAAAAAAATGGAAATAATTATTTCGAGCATCTACCTCTTGAGATGAGAAGCACATACAGATATTATACATACATGAAATATTTCGAAGTGACTTGCTTGGAGGTTTTGTGTCTGTGTAATCTTAAATGTTAATTTACATGCTAATGTTGATGATTTAAAGTGCGTTGACTGTAACATTATATTATTACAATATATAAATGATTTTTTTCTTGTATGTTTAATTATGCGTGCGAAAGACTAAAACTACTAAGTACTATACACTTTTTGCGTTCAGTATATAAGTAAAGTCTTAATAAGTGAGTTTGTGTGTATAGCTGTGCTCCGTAGTTTTCCGTCGTTCCCTTTGTGCCTTCGAGAAAAGCGCATGGGGAATGCTCTGCAAAGAAATAGCAACAATACACATATAATTGGCGAACCGCAGACACGCATTTAATCTAAGGGTTATTGGCTCTCCCGGCGTTTGTGTTTGTGAGGAGGGACTCGCCGTTGTGCGTTAATTTTGTGCGTACACCGAAAACAGCTAGCAAAACTATACATACCTATAGGTATATGAAATTTGTAGCATGTGTGACTCTTCCGAATACCGGCGACTCCATTTCCACATGTTCACTGTTTTATCGCTTCAAGTCCTTGTCTTGGATTTTCACACCTCCCACTACAATACATATTTAAAACTATATAGTTTTCTACTGGCATTGGCCTTTATCATTTATCCGCAAATTAATTTCCACACGCATTTTTTACGCACCACAGTCTTTATTTCTGAGATTTTTCTACATGCCGTTAGTCGAATTTCTTGTAGGATGCAGAGGTATTTATTTGTGTGCATGGACTTCTTTCTTATTTTGAGCAAGTTGACATATGGAGTCAGTCTTCATGATCAGTCATGATGGTTGGTATCAAAGTGTGTGTATATACAGGGAAATGAGAATCGTTCATTTATATATACATTGGATGAGTGGATGTGTGTGTGTAAATGGAGAATCAACATGAACTCAGTGTAAACACTTGTAAAATCACGTTATGAGTTTCCGCATAATTAACGCAAAGGCGTTGAGTTCTAAACTATATATTTTCTTTCAATTATGCATTGGGTTTTCAAGACAATTTTGACCGGGGCTTCAAGAGGGAAACAAAATTGGAAGGTGGAAATGTGTTTTGTGCGTATATATACGATATACGTACATATAAGTACTATTTTTTATTTCCACGTGTGTGAACTCAATATTTCAAAGTTTGTTGGTTCGTTCGTTCGTTCGCATGTGTACAGTTGAGGGTAGAAGAACCATTTTGAACTTGCTAATTAAATATCATACAATTGACAATTGACATCCATATCCCATTTTTGTGCGTGTGTGCACCTTTAGCTATATTCCTTGACGATGAACTTGTTGAGTCCTTATGTTGATGAGCTCTCGCTCACGGAATTCCTGATATACATTTCACTTTTTCAGTGCTAATTTAAATGAAAGAATTTGATGAAATTTTAAAGAATCCAAGGGAAATTAAAATAAATGGGATTATAAATCATATTTCAATTCAAAACAACTCCCAATTTTTTTGTTTCATGTTATCAGACAAAATTGACACCTTTTTAATGAATGGCACAATTTATTTAATATAAAATATTATGACATTATTCTATTTCTCTTACATACATAAAGACACCTTTCGAACAAATGTGTTTGTCTGCCTGTGTACATACAACCAATAATATATATATTTTAAAATCTTAAATGTCAGATATATTTGACTGGAAAACCACAGGCAATCATATAAATATATGTAAGCAACAAATTAAATTTGTGAAAAAAATCTTTCAGACCCCCCAAAACAGAAATTATTATTATTATTATTATTATAGTAGTAGTAACGGCAGTAAGTCTATATAATCTAAATTAAATGTAGACAGTAGAATATTCTGTCTAAAATAAATTATTTCGTCCTTTTCATTTCATACCCTATATATACATTTAACATTCCATGCGTACACGGACAAATATAGAAAATCTCGACAAAACACAGTTTTGTCTTCCAATTTTCCATACATATTTTGTGAATAACAAATAAACACTCGGAAACATTTATAACATTTTCAGAAACGGTTTTAATAAAAAAACAACGGTCGATTCGCGAATAAAAAGTAAGATAACTTGAAATTCTATCTATCAAAGAAAAATAGGTAATTTTTAAATGAGAGTTTATGTACACACATTTTATCTATCCGTATAGTAAACTGATGACTAAAGTTATCATTATTAGTATTATATGTATAGTTTCTAAATTACGCTGTGTATTTCGTAATTCTAATTGGTCGAAAAAAGTGAAGAGAGATTGAGAGGAAAAGTATTAAGTATTATAAATTATAATTAATTATAATAGAAATATTATGTGCACATATACTTACTTATATATTATATATGTACATATGAATCCCTTTCTAATGAGATAACTTTCAGTATAATCCAAAAAATTGTACATTAGAAATCTTTCTCTTTTCTTTACAATCATATAATTAATATTAGTATTTACTTATGTATTTTTTTTTAATTTACAAGAAAACAAATTTTAAAAATCAGTTTGCATGGGCGTCCTGGCTTCTCCAGCTTTCCCCGAATCTTTCCTGGGTGTTCTGATGGGGGGATGATTTTCCTTGGGTGGCTTTCGATCTACTACATTGACACTGGGTGCCGTGAAGAAGCTTTGTCCACGTCCCATGTGACGATCATCATCATCATCCTCTCCTCGACTGAATGCAAATACTACCCAGGAGAAGTAGATCAATAGGAGGAAATCAATGCCAGTTATCGGGAGGAATACTTGAAGAGCCACAGAGATTTGTAACTCATTGGTCATGATACAGAGGAACGCGCCACCGATGGCAGTCATAATGAAAATGTGAATTATCACCCAAATCAAGGCCATTTGACGACCTCCCTGTCAAAAAAAAAATAAAAAAAATAGTCACATCATATATAAGTATCCACAAGGACTACTGATAAATGGGAGCAATTTATGGGTTATCACAGGTCAATTATGCAGAAATGACAAATATAGCTTCGTAATTATTTTCCTATATGTATATATATATATATACTGATGGGATTTAGGTTGCTTTCGCAATATGAGAGTCAAGAGCTAATCAAAATATCAAAAAATGTTGTGATTGCATGTGTAGAAAAAAAAAACTTACCCGGACGGAAGCCATGAGTAGCCAGAAGGACATGAGGAATTGAAGGAAACCTCCAACAAGAGCTGTAGCAGAACAATAAATGAGGATACGGAAAATGACATCTAGATCATAAAGTCCAGTCGTTCCACCAAAGAACGTATTGACTTGATATAAAAGATTTTCCGCCGTTGTTTTGGTTGGGTTTTTCACGGCTTGCATGCTCTTGTGCAACACCCAACTGCTCACACTCGCTACAACTATTCCAGCCAACTGAAAATTGAGATGTCCAAAGAAAAAAAAATGTATATATATGTAGTGATTTCATAACATTTCCATGTTAAATAACAAGTGATCAAGTGATAGAGTTGTCAAGTCAAGTTTTCTTTGACCAAATTGACGGCGACGACTATATATATACGAAAACAAAGCAAATGCGAAAGAACGTTTTATTTAAAGGCTCACATATTTCTATATACGATATAGTAATACATTACTCAAGAGTAAAATCAAACCAAAATATTATGCTTACACATATATATGAAAACTAAATATTTTGGAGAATGTGTGAGGTGAGAGAAATGAGAGTGGTACGACAAATTTCATGTGTAGATTGTATTATCAATTATGTTCGTAGATATGTGTCGATATATTATGCACAAGACAAAAGAAAAAAGAACCAAGAGCAAAGGAATCGTACAGTACAGAGAAAACATTTGTAAGTCTTAGATGGGTTCAATTCATCATTGATGGTAATTTATACAGGAGTTTGCCAAAGTTGTGCGCGTCTCATCCTCTTGCAAAGTCTAATGATGACTAATTTATTCTTAATTGCCAATGCAGAGTGAGAGAGAGAGACGAATGAAGAGCGAGAACCACCTGGATATTTTTAAATGCAAACTCTCCGCATGTATTTTTTGCACGCAATGATTGCAAATTGAGAAAAAATATCGAGCGCTCTCTTCTATATTTCTTTTCCTTTTGTTATTCCTATATACAGCAGAGTATACTTGCGCGTAATACCGAAATGTACATATACTTACATATATATACATCAGTACGGTGAATTGAAAATTGTTTGTTGAATATAATTCTCTCGCCATTTGTAATTCCTATTATTTTTTCTCTATAGTCTTAAAATTTGCCATTGGAGATTTTTCACGTTCGAGTTACGCAACTCTCAAGTCAACAAACTAATCTCTTTGCTCCTTTATCTTTTGGCTTTTGATGACTAAAGGCAATTAGCGGAAGTCGAATACTAATTACACACAGTCCAAAAGTTTTTTTTTTTTTTTATGGAAGTATACAAGGCGTGAGGTGACGATTCAGATAAAGAAAAAGACATGTGAATCTTTTCCCATCCTTCTCTAAAAAAGATAACAATTTATGTGGAAAACATTCGAGAAAATATGAAACATTAAACTTGGCTTGAAAAATATCGAATATCGAATATCAGTAGTTTTTAAAAACAAAACGTTTTTTTAAATATGGCTTCTCTCTCGATTCTATTTGATAACGGCGATAAATAAAAATGATATCAGGTACTAAATATGTACCAGGCAGTGCCGAGCACCAGAATAAATATATACTTAGATATATACAAAAAGGGCTTGAATTGAAACGATATTTCCCTACAAATTTTCACTTACTATATATATGAACGAATGAAAAGAGAACAATGAAAAAAAAGAACCTTTATATTATGACTTATGATGTAACACACACACAAATACGAGGTGTAACTACTACTACAAGTCAAATAAATAAATAAATATTCTGTTTCATTTTCTAGAATTTCTCACTGCTCGAAAAAACATGTATAAATAAGCATATTATTTTTAGAAAGAAAATGAGAACTTACAATGGAACAAAGTGCGACGAGCTTTGTACCCTGTTTTAAGCTAAGACATAGGCATGCCGAAACCATTTTGAATTATTTTTATATAGGGTCCCTACACAACGTGCAATTACAGTTTAATAAATCCTTGGACGATTTCAATTACACCGATGCAGCAATTAAAGTTTCAACACACTTTTCGCTTTCACAGTTCACCACACGAATTAAAAAAAACAAGAAAAAATGTGTACGTTTCTCTCCAAATGATAATTGCAAAACATCCCACACTTTCCGACGATCCCAAAGTATACTTCTATATATAGACCTTTTGAGCACTCACTTAAAAAAATTCAAATCACTGAGCACTGAACACAAGAAACACAGGGAAAAACTGATGAGGATCTTCAAAATTGTTGAAATAAAACGAGAAGACTTGTTTTATTTATTGTCACACAAATACTGAATAAATATTTTTCCGTTGGATTTGAGAAACCAATAAATGATTAGACTTTCGTATTTGAGGCACTAGAAAATTATGAAATAAAGTATATATGGACCAGGATGATTTATGGTTTAGTCAACATGGAGTTGACCGCACTGGGAGAGAACCACTATGATAAAACTATGAGACTATAGATTCCAGGAAAAAGTGTAAAATCTCGGGGAAAGATGATGCGGCTATTGTTGTCGCTGATGATGATAATGAGGATGATGGAACCAACACCCCATTCACTGAGTAAATATAATAATAATAAATAAATAAATACGACCAAAGACTAGTCGTAAGAGCAAGCAAGAAGAAGAAGACAAGCACAACTTGTCGAACGAACATGGAACACACAGTATACAAGAGAGGAGACAGTAATAGTATATGAAGAGAAAGTGCGCTTGGAATATATTTGTTATATATTATTATACGTCGCCTCAAAAACACAATATGTACATATTTATATATATGTATACGACATAGAATTCTTATTCCCTTCTCTCCCTCTCTCTCAACACTCTAAACTTCTTTGTGTATAGTATAGTATTATGTATATGTATGTATGTACATGCTTTGTAGTCCTTAGTATTATTCTTGGTCGTTAGTTAGTTAGTCATTTCTAACTTGGTTCTGCGTTAGTCTCATTTGAAAAATTACATTACAATTTCTTATATAAGAAACACGGGCACGATTTCTGAGATATATCTGTATAGTAAAATTCATATGGTGTATATAACTTTCAGGTCTTATACATGGTTAGATATTATATCAAATACTCTATAGCTAACTTTTGTCTCAAGTTAACTAAATACACTAGTCATTATGAATTCAGGGACATTGTGCATGTGTGAGTTATGTTATGTTATTGTCAGACTATTTATGGAATTCTCCCTCTCTCCCTCTTCGTTCATTTTGATAAATTTTGGAAATAATATAAAAAATTGTTAATTTTGTATTCCATATATATATGCAGATCAGATTTAGAATTTTCGATTTTCGATTTTCGATAGCCGAATCGGGTTATTTTGAATAGAATGGTTTAATTTTTAATCACAAAACATATGTGTGTGTGGAGTGTTAAATAATCAAGTGTGTATAGTCGTCATAGATGATGATGATGGGAAGTGGGAACGTTATTGAGATTTTATTTTATGTTTTCATCGTTATCGTGTCAGAATTCAGAGTGTGTCACACACGCACACACACAAACACACACCCCCCATTTCGCGTCAGTCTCTCAAAATTTAAATCATCACCAAACTTTGAAAATTGAAAACAATCTTCTATTTGTTCTTTTTTTTTCTCCACCCTGAATTTTAAAAATCTCGTAAGTATAGCAAAGAACAAATATATCGTATACACACGCAATTTGTTTACTATCTTGACTTGACAAGTATATAAAGTCGTAAAACGTTGGGGGAACGGAGATATACAATTCGTATATATAATTCATATATTATATGACGTGATGTGGAGATATTAGTATAATATTATTATTATGTTTTACTCATTTCTAATGTGAATGTGTCTTTCCTTTTCCAGTCTCAATGCTCGACTATATCAAACATGAAATTAGCGGTGTACACACACACACACACACATACAACACACACAACCTGTAAGGAATTAAGTCGGTGAATCATCTGATTATTATTACGAGCAATAACAATATTTATTAGTACGACTTATTCATTCACCATGAGAGTTATTGTTTGTCGTTTTGAAGGAGTACTTTGAATGCCATTGTATTTTGTCAACTATAAATAATAATAATAATAATAATAATACGAGTGACATGGCAAAAGTACTTACCTACCGATACTCGTATACCTTTTCACTATAACCATTAAACCGGTACAGGCGCTATGTCAAAGGAATTCGGAAAAATATTTTTTATTCCTATATCGCCTATATGTATTCGTATCAAAGCAAACGGCATATAGCATTTTTTTTCATTTTTTAGTTCCCTCCAGGAGAATGGCAAAGATTTTTTTAGGAATACACATCAGACTGCTCCGTAATGAAACTTTTTTCAATTTTAATTAAATAGAAATAATTTGGACATCCACAGGCTACATTTTATTATATTTTCACTCATTTCTTCTCAAAAGAAAACAAACTTTATTATACATATATTTCAATGCACAAGCTTATTGCAATTAGAATATAACTTGTAAGTAAACTAAAAAAAACCCTGTACGTATTTAGAACTACAGTCGAATTTAAAGGAGCAACTGAAAAACTAACCCAAAAAACAATGTGTGTCTTATGTCATGTCATGTAAATTATTTGAACACTATTTGATTCATAAGATATATGTAGTACATATTATGTACTGTGCAAAAAAAACCCTTCACAAAAACACCACAAAAAAATATCAAAAACCAAAAATAAGAGAGTATAAAAATACGCAAAAATTGTACTTATTCAAAAAATCATTGTTTTCTTTTGTGTCAAAGCAAAATTGCAGTATACGAAAATATTAACAGTGTGCAAGAACCACGAGAAAATGAAGTCATTGTCGTGGGTTTACTACTCTCGGATTAAATAAAATTCGGTTGAGAAGGAGGAGCCAGACCGCCCACTCTATGTATTCCAAATGGGCAAGGATTCCTAGCCCTATCCTTGGTACCGAACACTTTATTTAATTTGAGAGTACACACACACACACTGTGGAAATTGCTGTGATGATTTCTTCTGAACGTTTGGAATACTTGTGTGCCGACGTTACAAAACTCCATCTTATCTTGCGTGAATAAATTATGTCGATATGTAAACAAATAAAACAAATTGAGGTACAGTCGTAGCATAAATTAGAAATAAATAAATAAAATTATTCGTTGACATTTACAATTTTCTTTATCAAATTTGTGTTGTTGTTTTGGAAAACTGATCAACTCCTATAAATGGAAGAATCCCTGGCATATTTTGTTGTCATTTGATGATGATGATGATGATGAAGCGCATCTTGCTTTGCTCGTGATTTACTTAGAGCATGTTCCATTGCTATTGAAGAATCTGAAAATGAGCAAATAATTCCCCCCTTTTTTAAGTACATGAGTACATGCAAATCTTTACCTTCAAGTAATTAAATGAAAGTATATTATAGATAAGTATAGTATAGAGCGAGTGAGCATATACCTTTATTTGTACGGACCGTGATGGGTGTTTGAATGGGTGAGTGGACATATGATAAGGATTTTTCCTTCTCACCCGAATACTTACGTAGTTTATAACTTAGAATGCAGGTCATTAAGATGGCAATTAGAGCACCCATCAAAGAGAAAAGGGTTGCTGTTGCCCACCCTCGACATTCAAAGGGGGGTGTGATCACTTGAGCATTTCTGTAGTACTCTACACACCAATACAAAGAAACATAAATGTTGTATTAGAATTACCCAGTGTTATGCGTTATGCATATATACAAATATAATATAGTGAAATGTCACGCATTTATAATGTAAAAACGCGTATATACCGGCCGGCATGATGACAGAAAATCCAATGTTTTCTCCAAATTTAGTGCTTTGACCATCTTTCCCAGTCGTCAACATGTCATGTTTCTTTCTCATTGGGTTTTTGGCTATTTGTATATTTTTATTTAGGATGGACGGTGTGGATGTGGGTGGGGTCGTTCTATTCATTAAAATATCCAATAATTGACCTTGTGTTTCTGTCGTCGATGACACTTTCTGTGTGGATGCTGTGGGACCCTCAAAGGCTCTCCAGTGTTGAGATAATGGCGTGGAATACTCAATTGTTGTACCCGTCCCGTTTCCATTCGTCATCACGGATGACATTGTTGTTGTTGTCACTCCAACATCTCGTCGTTTCCTCCCAAAACCTATATACAACAGCGAAAAAATAAATAAGTTTTTTTTTAGCAATTAATGTGGAAAACCCTGTGACTGTGAGTCAAATTCATTGAATGAAATTTGAAACCTGAAGGCTGGTAGACGTCCATGCAAAATTCCTGCAACAAAGGTATTCAAGATATTCAGTATTTCAATATATGTAAATTATTATACATAGCAACTGCATCAGAACACAGAGACGATAGAATAAAATTTAGTTTACACATTTCACAAATGCAGAAGGAATTTGAGTAATTGTAAAATAAAGAATAATTATAAATGATGTTTTTTACGGGATGACAATCCTGGGACTCCATGCAGGCTTTGATTTGAGTATGAAGCCAAAGAGTATTTCGTTCTCCCATGTTCGACAGTAAAAACGCCTCAAAATCCAAGACGACTTCATTTGTTCGTTCTTTGAATCTGTAGGGCTGTTTCGGGATTATGGAGGCCAAATCCGGATTTCGGCAACTGCACATTGACATTCACACCAAAAAAAATAGAGACATTTTATGAAATCATATCTACCTATAAAGTATTTTATTATATTAAGAATTTAGATTCTTTGAAATGGATCATAAGTTATTGAGTGGATACCCATCCTTTATCAGGTTCACAGATCCATCCGCATTCCCGTCTTTCGGGTCAGGAGAGACTGATACCTCCATTAGTTTTGCGTGTTGCCAAGCTGTTTGGATTTATGCACAAATTATATAGGTAATTATACAAGTGCTCTACTCTACAAATACATTATAAAATACAATATTTTTGAATGCTGACATGAATCTGGATTTATTTTAGCTCGAAGTTGAAGTCTAGTCCCAATCGGTACAGCCTGTAAATGATTACATATAAATATAATGTTAAGAAAAAACTGTGATCGGAAGAACTGCATGCTTATTCCAATTGCAAATCATTAATTTGTGATTACTTGGTCGACAGGGAGCTCCTGAGCATCAACGCCTGTTATGAAAGCTCCAGAGCCGGGTGCACTTCTCCCCTGACTCTGACTGGAAGATCCACTTTCTCTAAATAGAGCAACTTCATATTCCAATCGTCCTGGGGACTCCTCCACAATCCCACTCACTCTCGCTCCAGACGGTCTGTATACAGATTTTTTTTTTAAACATTGAACAACATTTCTATATGTGCTGAGCATATGAAAGTTGACTCCACTGGGAAAATGAGAAAATAGAGAAAATCACTTTTACTTACATGCTCCCGGCAAAGCCTGCAGTTTTGCTTTGAGTTATCGTCGGTTGAGGAGGTTTACACATGATGATCACTTCCTGATCAGAGAGCATAACAACCCCGGGTAATTGAGGAAACCAAACTCGTACATTTATAAAGCCCTATAAACCATGAGAACACATTAGACATATACATTTCAAAATCTCTCTGTTCAGATGTCAGATTTGGACAGGGAAATTGAAAACGTTTTGGATCAATGGTCGTTATAGTATTATGTATTCGAGTTCGCCCATAAACATAAACCATGCAAGAACAACATTTAACAGTATAGCAGTTAAGAGTTTCCCAGTATAAAACTTTGATTCCATTAGTACTTGACAGGGAACCGTTATATATGTTTCGTTGAAAACGTTTCAAACTTCTTCCTCAGAAAACAACAGCATTTAGTTTTATTTCCGTTTTATTGTACATTATGTACTTATTGGACGAAAATGAAAATAATCACCACTCATCTTCAAGACAGACAGGAAGCAAAAAAGCAACGTCATTTAAATTTATGGAAGCGTTAAATCCTTTCGTATTTTCCTATATATATGATTGGAGAAAAAAAAACTCTTACTTTTCCCACTAACGAAACTAAACGCTATATAAACGTCAGAATCAAAATAAATGCTGAATGCACTTTTTTTTTAGTGTGTTCCGTACTTATACGATTTGAGATGAAGGATGAAAGCTGAACAATATTTAGACGATATATAAGTATAACAGAAAATACACCCCTAATTGAAATTTCCTCAAATGCTTTCTGCAGTTTCTGTTCTTCTGATGGTTTGTTTTGATGTTTACTGTACAACACAAAATTGTGGTGTTATCTCGTGGTCTTCGCCCTTTTCAAAATTGTATACAAGTTCACGCCTTGTCATTTCTTTCATCTTTTGCTACCTTTTTTTCCTATACTTTTTTCTTGTCCATTAGGGAAAAAAAGCCGAGAGTTTCATACGATATTGCATTGATTTGTTTAAAGCTTGTGGTAATGTAAAACCAAAACAATTAAATGACACCATATTCAAAACCTTTTATTTAAATTCACTCCTCATTTACAGATAAATTCAACCTGTGGTTGAAATTAAACAACATTACTATGTTGTCACTGGTGGCTATGGTGTACATATCTGTATGTATATCATCTGCGCCATTTTTCTCCTCTGTCACATCTAACAAATTAATACACCTACGATCTTCTTGTAGAACATAACGTCATTTATTTGTCTTTCCACAGAAACAGAAACTGTACAGAGTTTATCTGTCATCCTTTCATATTTTTCTACTTTCTGAATTTTTTTATTGTATATGTATAACTTTACTATAGATAGAGAATTAAAATATATGAGCTATATTTGTGTTGGAAATGACAAAACAAATGGTCAAAATATCAGTATATATAGGGGAGGGAGAAAGCCATTAGAAATATATATGATGGCAGGTCGTTACAGCTATAATAAAACCTGCCCATTATGTATATCGTCTGTTAAGTTCAAAAAAGAACTATAATCATTTTCCTTAATTTCGTTTGACCGGGGTTGACCTGCTCTGGAGGTCAAAGTATTAGAGATGGAGCTTT
>JAIUND010001222.1:0-39614 GCA_034699125.1 Gisinianus flammeolus
CATGGCAGACAATAATGTCGAAGGACCCAAAGCTCCATCTTCAGCCATTTGACCTTTGGAGCAGGTCAACGAAATTACGGAAAATAATTATAGTTTGTTTGTGAACTTAACAGACGATATATTCAATTTTAAATGTATACAGATGAAACCGGTGGATTCACTGGGGAGGAATGTGGAACTGTACAAATTCATTGAGAATTTCGTCACCGACCGAGATTTCCTCCAAGCTTTGAGATACACGGGCAACGTCCAAGTAATTGAATTCATCGAGGGTCAGCTTGTCAATTTCCCTCGCTCATCACCTTCAACAATAACAACAACAGAACCAAAACCAGGTCCATCCAGTTCCGGTCCAGACTCCTCCGAGTCTCAATCCTCTCCAGATTCCCTCTCAGCCCAAGGAAATGAAACAGCTTCTTCCTATGTATGGCGTCATCAGGAATTCTCCCATGCTCTCCCTCACTATCAATCTCTCCTTTCCTCCAAACTCCTCACCCTCGAGCCGAATCATCCCTCGACAATCTCTACCCAGAAAAACCTAGCCTATACCCTCCGAAAACTGGGCTCCTACGAACAGTCACTTCATCTATCACAACAAATCCTGGAATCCTCCATCAATTCCCATGGACACACTCACCCCCAAACCATTCAAACTCAAGGGCAAATAGCCAAAACATTTTTCGACAAGGGAGATTTCCCTTCATCCATCCTCCTCCTGGATCTCATCCTCCAAAAGCAGCTGGGCATCTTGGGTGATGTTCATCCAGACACTCTCCACACGAAACATCAAAGAGCGGTGGTACTCGACCGACTTGGGGAATTCTCGAGAGCAGAGAGTTCCCTTTGGGAACTCCATGCGGATCTCAAACGGATTTTTGGAACGGAACATCCAGAGTCCCTCAATATTCTTCATCATATCGGGATCGCTCTCCTCAAACAGGGGGAAATTAAAAGGGCCGAGGAACTCATCACGTTTGTCTGGGAGAGACAAAAATGGATTTTGGGGGTGGAGCATCGGGACACGGTGAACACGAAACATTGGCTCGAGTATCTCCTGGCGCAGTACGAAGACTCAACAACAACAACAAGAAGCCCTCTGAGCATGTCAAGCTTTTGAATTTTACCGCGTGAAAAAAAACTATGCTTAAAAAAAGCTCATTTTTTTGTATTCTCTTTTGGAATAAAAATCATTTAATATTTATTTGCGAACACACGAACAAAAAAAAACTAAGAAAATGATGAAACGCTTTTCGGATTTTGCGTTCAAAAAAAAACTGACTTTAATTAGTAAAAATAATTCAGAAAATCAACAACAACATGAAAAACGATAACAAAAAGGCGGGATTTTTTTTGTTGGTTTTTTGTTTTGTTTTCAACGGCGTCTCCCTTCGGGTGAGGATTTGATGTGTCCACACCCGCAAAAAATAGGGCAAGGCCGACAGACGGAGAGGACCGGATGTTGAACACTTGGTAAATTAAAAAGGGAGAGTCCTCTCGTGTAAATGGTGTAGCCCACGATTGCTCCAATCAGGACCACACTGACTAAAAAAATGATGCCGATACAGATTTTACATTTCCTTGTACAACAATTCCTTCGTTTTTTCTTCTTTTTCCGATGTTTCCTCTCAATACGGAATACTTCACTAGTCTCCTCATCCATGTACTCCTCATCCGTCTCCTCACTCTCCTCCTCATCATCATACTCCTCATGATTATGACCCCCCTCATTCTCACCCCCATGATGTTGAGTTGTATGAGGACCATATCTTTTCTTTTTATCATACGCAATATCCCGACCAAATAAACTGGGGATGAAGACGGAAGCAGCCGCTTTCTCACTCAGTACTGGCGGTCGATGATGGACTTCCGCTTGAGTGAGGATTTGAGAATTTATATAGTCTGCTCTTTGTTTGTTGTGAGAGCGTGGTGGGAGGCCTCTGGCTCCTCTTCCTCCTCCTCCTCCAGCGGAATATGGTGGATTTTTCCTCGTTTGAGGGTCTCCTCCATGGGTTTTTGATAGACTCAAATCATCCAGGAGTTGTGTCAAGTTTTTGAGGGAACTCTCTCGACCCTGTTTGTAGTAGCCATCATCATTTTCTTCGGGCTGTAAATATTTAATTTGCTTCTTTTCTCGATCCTTCTTACGGAATACTTGAAAGGATCCAGCCGCCATCGGCAGTCAGCACAAATCCAAAAGTCATTTCATTATTTTTTACAGTTTGTCCCTCAGTTTTTCCTTTTCCCATGCAGATTTCCCATTGAAATTTGGTTCAAATTCAAGTCATTTTCTGAATTTTGAATTTTGAATTTTGAATTTATAGAGTTTTTTCTGTAATAATTCTTTTGTCCACATTTGTTTGAGTGATTTTTATATACTTTTACAAAGGAAAAAGACGTGACTATGAGATACAAAAAAAAAAAAAAAATGAACGAGGATTTGAAAATGTGTGTGTGTGTTTATTGAGAAAAAGTGTATACAGATATTTTTTTTTTTTTTGGTTTTTAGAAGAAGTAGGATTTGAAGAAAATTGAGACGCCGAAGATGGTGAGGAGATTGATTGGATTGAGGGGAGAAATGAATTGAGCTCCATTGCAACCATCCGAGTCCTTACAAAGATGACAATATTTAATGTCAATCAAAGCGGAGCCGTTCACTTGAAGACGGAGTCGTTGACCATCACAGGTGAAAGGTTCACGTTCATTCACTTGGTAAATCCCGAGTCGGACTAAAGCCGGTCGATTATTGTACATCCCTTCCGCTCGAACGCAAGCAACTGCCCGAGCTATATACGATATATACATAAGATGCATAGGTACAATGTGTTATATATTACAACAATTAAAAACTATACGCATTAAAATTTGGAAATCTGAATCCTCTGACGTCTGACGTTTCCAATTTGAAATTTCCCCAATTCCCAACGAACAAAATGACTATATGAAATTCCAAAATACTTTTATTATGTGTGAACTTACAAATTGATCGCGTCACATTTGGATTGGTCAGACAATCTTGATTGAATCCCGTCAACCCTTCAACTCCCACACATTCAAAGCACTGCAGAGCTGTATATGTATATGTAATAAGACGAAGAAAAATAATCAAAAATCAAAAGTCAAATTGGAATTCCGCAATTCCGAATCTGAATCTGAATATGTATCGAGAAAAAAAACAGAAAAACACCAATATTTACGATAAATTAAATTCTATATCGAAATACATGTTGTTTTCCCTTACCTTCTCCACCAATTGCGAACCAAGAGAGGATTTGAATGCAAATCACCAAGTACAATCCTCCGTATTTCTTCATTTTCGGTTTTCCCCACGACTTTCAACTTTTCAACCTTTTTTTATTTTTATTTTGACAACAATAATTCACAGTGTGTAATAATAACAACAATGTACAAATGTGAAACAGTCGAGCGTGGAAGAGATAGAAAAACAGACTGAAACTGAGAGGAAAGGAAACCCAGAGATTTTTGCGTATATTTTTTTTTGGCAATGACTCTCTCTCACTTTGGTTTTGGCTTTGACTTTGAGCCCTAATTTGCATTTTAAAATCGTTGGTCATATCTCATGTGTTGGAAGAGGTGGAAGGGGTGCGTTGTTTTAGCGTGGATGAACCTGTTTTTTCCCTATTGCAATTTTTTTTTTTACTTGACATTCTGCAAACATCCTCTGTACACACATATATACAGATATGTATATGTTTTTTTTTCACCTTGAGCGGGCGGGCGAATGAGGGAGAAGGCAAAACCGAGGCGTGGGTGAATAATTAGCAAGTATACACAAATGATATCCACACAAAAGTTCACACATGCTGTATTTTTCCTCGTGAGATTTTTTTGAGTGTGCTGTGTATGCAGGATATGATATGTGCGACTGTGCATGGGATGTGATTCAATTTTCAATTTTCCTCATTTCTAACGATGACTAAAGGCTAATTTTATTCCTTTTCATTATCATTACCGATGACTCCCCTCCAACATCCAACATCCAAAACATCGTCAAATATATAAACAAAACGATCATCATAATAGCAATTAAGCTTCCTCTCCGCAGACTCGCTCTCACTCTGCAAACTGTGGAGACAGTTTAAAATTAATAGTACAATTAAATTCATAGGCAGTCGTCCACAAACTACAAACTACAAACAACAAGCTACAAATTACAGTTTGCAAATTGAAAACGCGCAGTATACTTAACTTAAAGTCTTAAAGGGAAAAGTGAGTCAACACGTGCTGTGTGGAGAGGAAACAAACTGACATTGAAAATGATGACAGCATTCTCCAATTTTATGTACATATATGCAAATCATCTCGTCTCTCTCATTTTTCCTGTTCAAACAGATATTACAGATTTCGTCGTTCAAATGAGTCATTTTAAACTATATGAAGTGAACGACAATTTTAAGTCGGGAAAACTCTATTTGATTTTATTTTAGTACGTTTATACTCAAAGCAGCCTTTGCCTTTATGTAAGACTTATTGTCGTCATTGTTAGTCGGATGAATTTGTGTGCTGTATAATTGTGTGTGTGTAAATGAAGCGAAATGCATCGAAAAAAAATCGTAACGTTTTCACTCATAATGTTTATTTTTCTAATGTAGATACTGGATTTAAATATTTAAAATATATATAGGATTATACATTAGACATTAGACGGTGACCCAGTAAGCGCCATTACGGGAAGCAATGGTGCATTTGTCCACTCCTCCTTGCCCGTAATTCTTGACCGTCGCAGCTGATGCTGTCCCGGATTTCCTTGCACAAGTCGCTGCTTTCTTTTGTTTATACGGATAAGCGTCTTCCGTCACTTGTCCTGTACTCTTCAAATACTGGAATGCATAGTACACATTCCCACCGTTACATCCACTATATCTTTGGTGTCACAGTCCACCAGTTCCTGCTCGGACAAGTCCAACTTCCCACCACCACAGCTTTGGCTGTCGAAGACTCGAGGACGGAAGTGGCTGAGAAACTCCAGCAGGAACCACAATTCTGTTGATTTTTGACGGAGGTGACGATACCATCCGGTCCTCTCCAGTCCTTGGACTCTGGAACGTCCTCCAGGACACTCACAAATTCGGACATTGATGAAGAAGACAACAACAACTCCGAGCTGTTCACCTGAACGTCGCCCAAGTACATTGAAAACTCTGAGCTGCTCTGAAAATTAAAAAAAAAAAGTCCAATTTATATATTCCTCTATTTATAGATTTTAAGTATAAATCTGGATTTTTTCTTGGAGACACTTTTCCATGACAGTGAGAGAGAGAGAGAGAATTTTACTATAGTGGAAAAATTACCATGTCCGTAAATTGTTCAAACAGTCTTAAGTCTGACCTGAAAAAATCCAAGCACAACCAACACATATACAAAATCAAGTAATCAATCAAAATACGAACATCTATATATAAAAAAAAATTGTAAAATATAGTATGATGGAAAAACGTACCAATGGCGCTCAAACCGATCAAAACGAGACTCCAAATTTGTCTTGCCATTTTCTCCAGCAACTATATATAGAGTAATTTTCTCCAGGAAAAGTGACGAGGATTCCATCAGTTTTTACGCACATTTCCATTCCATTCCATCCAGACTCGTCTTTCATTCTGTGACGTAAAACATGGACGACAATTATATAGTTTCCTTCAATTGCACATTATTAAAATCGAGTTTCAATTAACAAAACCGTGTAATGTCCTGCGGAGCACCTCAAACGATTCAAATGACAACACATAAGTTGCATTTTTATTTTGTTTGCTTCAATTTAAAAAAAATACTTGTACTTGCTGTTTTTTGACAAAACTAATGGCCAATTAAACTGGTGTGAATTGCATGCTTAAAAAATAAATACATACGGAGTTTAGTTTCTCAGCTGCATTTAAACTTGTTTTTATTAACTCTTTTTTTGTAGGCTAATGTGTTTAACATTGATTGAAATTGAAAATTCTCAATTCTCAATTCTCAATAATGACTTAATAAATTCGTGGGTGACCGTCAATGTTATTGTGTATTGTGTGCGGATGGATGTGGATTTGGCTAAGGACCAGCAGGAGGAAGAACTGGTGGTGGTGTGACGGCAGGTGCAGGTGTGAATATCGGAATAAAACCAAGCGGGATAAAACCGATTCGGAAGAATAAACGATCTGCTTTCATCGTCTCCTCGTTGTGCTCGCGCTCACTCATTGTCAGAGGATTCTTCACGGGTGGGCAATTAATTCATTTATAGTAAAAACAAAAGCACCGATTTTATTTCCATTTTCCATTTTCATATGTGTGTGGATAAAATATATATGACATGAAAAAAATAAAAACAGCGTTTAAATGAGTCAAATGATGTATCTTGCACTTACGAACGCTTTGATTTCGGTCAAAAATTGACAAATCAACAGGAAGACAATGACAATAAATAAAGACAAAACTCCTGTCGAATTCCCTTTTCCACTCATTTTAATCTCTTTCTTTCTTCTTCAGTCAACGTATATACAAGTCCAGTCGAAAGGAAAATGAGAGAAACAAGCCTGTAAAAATCCCTTTTACTCGCATTTCCTTAAATACTTTTCTGAATTTTATTCCATTTTAATTCTCATCTGTGTATAAATATAAATGAGGAATAAATTGACAGATTCAAGATCAAGGACGAATTCTCTTGTCCAAAAATTCACTGTCAATGTCCATGTCAAGTGGGAAAGGATCACTCGAGATTTACACATATGATTCGAATCATATTATATAATCATATCAAATTCAAATGATGTCAATTTTCAATATAGAGATTCCCCACATCATTTCCTTTCATCTCCACACACTCGACATTTATATATAGTCACGAATTTATTCATGGAAAATAATAAATCAGAATTAAAAAAAAAGGAAATACGAATACATCAAAAAATCATCCAAAGAAATTGAAGAGGGCAGAACTGGATTGTTTTTGATTGTTTTCCCGATTGAGTCCAGCATTTTTGTTTTGATTTGTATGCGCCACCGTCCCTCGAGTTCCTCTCGCTCCCGGATGTCCAGAGCTGGATCCAAGTTGACATGTGGGACAGTCCTCGCATTTCCCACACGGCGGACAATGAGCAGGGAGATATTCATCGTTCGGCTGCTCGTGTTGTTGTTGTTGTTGGGATGAATAGCCGCAAGGGATTGGGAGTTGGATGGGTTGTGGGATGTGATTGGGTAGATTATATGGCACTTTCTCAGGCATGACAACCGGGACTTTGAAAGGAATCGGACGGACGATTCTAGTAGGTTCAGGGTACGGGATTTTAATGTCTTTGGGGATTTGATGGAGGACATCCCGAGGGATCACCATCTTTTCCCATTTCACATCCTGCTCCATCCAAGTCACTGGGATTTTCTTTATCTTGGTCTCCACTACTTCAATTTCCTCACCTGGTTGAATGATGGGCCGTGGGATCCTCAGGGTTTTATACACGATCTTTGGGATCTCCACTCGTTTCTTCACATACTCGATTTTGGTCACGTTCACAAAGACCGGGCGCCTCCTCACGATTTGACGATCCACATATTTGGGAATTGGGACTTCTCGGATTTCTTCCACACGGATCTGAGTCACTTTCCTTTGAGGCCTTTTAAAAACTCGCTTGATGTTCTCTCGCTGGACTTGCTGGACGGTGAGGACTTGGGATGTGACGATCGGATTGGAAATCTCAACAATGTTCCTCACAATCTCTGTGGTTTCAACTGGGACTGGCTGAATGGTCTCTTTGATTCGCTGGAGTTTTCGAACGCTCGCTCGCTCTTTGATGTGCTGGACAGGGACTTTGGTGATGAATGGCTGCGGGATTTTGACTCGGACGTCGAATGGAATTGGATTCAAAACGATTTCCATTCGGATTTCTGGGTCAATGACGGTGTAGGACTGTTTTTCGTAGGTGATGAAGGGCTTGTATTCCATCCCACTTAGACGCTCAACACACTTGTCCTTGTCCACGGTGGGACGGGATGATGGGCAGTCGTCATTCGGATCATGGCCAGACGACGAAGGGCTGGAATTGAATTCATGTGATGGTGGTTTCAAACTTAAATTAGACACGTCCGCCATCGTCACGGAAATACCCGGATGGAAAAAGAGGGTGAGAAGCGTCAAAAGTAACCGTCGAATCTTCATATCAAGTGAGACTTTTTTGTCTTTAAGCTACTCACAAATTTGATGGAGAACTCTGTGAGATTTTCTCTCTTGATGGATGCAGAGGGGAATCTGATGAGTTTTCTATTTTTCCTATCCTTTTTATTACATATACGACTAAAAAGTACCCCCAGAAGAAATCATCCTTTGCAGATTTTTTGTTCAGCTGTTGTCGTTTCATTATTATTATTAATATTATTAATATTATTATTATTGAAAACTGACCACAGCTGACCGTCCTTTTGTCCTTGTCCATTTTAATTAATTGTAATTATTTCTGTTTTTTTTTTTTTTTGAGTTTAATCACGGACTCGAATTCGAATGAGTTCAAGAACAAACGCAAAAAAAAACAAAACTAATGTGCTTTTGATTCATTTGAATTTTTTTTTTTGTTCATCAACTTTGACAGGAATCACAGCTGATCAGCTGTGAAACAAGTCAAAAGTCGTGTCAAACATTGTCGTCCGAGTCAATTAGCAAGTGAACAACAACACAAACCTTAAATAAAATTGTAAATGTGTATATACTACATGTATTTTGTTTCTTTACTGTGTATCATTAGCCGAGTTTGACAGCTGATGAGAAGAATGAGGTTGAAAAAAAGAAGGTGAGAGTGAGAGCATCTTCTTTTAGTATTTAGTATTTACGCACTCTGATAATCCCAATTAGTATAGTGAACTAACGAGAGCCATCCTAATTGACACATGAAAAGAGAATGAGAAAAACAGTAGTATATATATAGCGGCGGCTAATATTACAGACTCGAAAGAAAGTCTCTTTTCGATTTCGTTGTCTTTGTCGTAAAATACAAGGAAAACTAGACTTTTGACGTTTGACGAGTTTATTTGGAAAATAACAAATCAAAGAGTTTTGCTTTTGTGTACTGTGCGAGTTTTTTTTCTTTACTAATGCGTTATAAATATCAAAAGCAATTAGTCAAATCATATTTTCTTTGCTTCTGTTGTGTCTTGAACTCTTTTCCATAATATGCCTTTTGGCTTTTGGCTCCTCGCCATTCTCACATGTATACATTTAATCATTTTTACAACTTGGTCGCTTGATGAGTTTTCTTGAATTGAGAATTAAGTAAGCCGAGTGCAGAGAGAGAGAAAACCGGCTTTTCTTTAATTGTGACAGAACAAATCAAATGTAAACGTTATCTTCAGTTTCTCACCACAGAAATGTCAAAATCCTACGGAATTACGTAAATTACGCAGCTTATAACTAATTATTTACTAATGACACAACTCGCACCTGATTCCATTTCAGTGTCAATCTTGCCCAAAGTCAAAAACACATGAACACTTATTTCGCACATCATAATTCATAATACGCAACAAAAAAATCCTTTTCCGATCCCATGCAAAAAAGACACGTGTGCATTTTTGCATTAGCAAAAATGAGCAAATTAACAATGGACTTCTTGTTTATAGAGAAGAAAACTCCTCGATTGTCTGCATAAAAAGGGATGGAAAAATCCTCAGTCAATTCAGATGGCAGTGTGTGGACGACGATTCGCGGATTCTTCTGATCCCTTTGAAATTCATTATTTATTTATTTTTCATGACAATATTTCCATCTGTAAGTGACGCAATAATATATATTTCAAAACAATTGTTGTTTGAGTCTGTATTTGTCTATTCCATTTGTAATTTGTAATGTAATTTTTTCCGTATATTGTGTATTTTCTTTTGTATACTCTCAGACTGAATTAAGTCATTTAAGATGAAGATATTGAAATGGACGAGATTTCCCTGTATTTTCGTTGTACTATCCGCAATGTCTGTGTCATCTGTGATGAGTGGAGGTCGTCGGGGTTACATTTTGCCAAAACCAGACGACGACGACAAATGCTCCTGTGGTCCTCCCATCACTAAAATCCTCATCCAGCCCATCAATTTGACTGTAATGATCCCGAATTTCCTTCGCACTCCCAAGACATTCGCTCAGCTCAGAGACGTTCAACTCCCCATCCCAGAATTCTACAAAGAACCCGATGAAATCCTGCAAGCCGTCCACACGGAAAAGACGATGGATACATTTAGCATTGAATACGATTGGATCCCCATGACCAATCGTATCCCTCAATTAAATCACACGCGAGTCCTCATAGATGATTACCTTCTTATCCCCACCCCCACCCCCAATCAAACGGTCCAACTCTCCTCGGCCACTTTCCTGGACACGGACGTTCAATTTGAAGATGAGCCCTACGAGGACTTCCAGATTGTCCCCATCGTGAAGGAAGTCACACGGGAATTCCTCGTATTCAATGACTCGATCATGACGATTGATGAAATTCATTTGGTTCAACTGACGGAATATATCGAAGTATTTGACTATGTTCAGACGGAGATTTACGTGTGGCGAGTGGAATTGTACGACTCTCCTCTGTATCAAAAGCGAGTCAAATCATCTGGATCTGGATCTGGAGGCTCTTCAAAGATCAGGACGGTTGAGGTAGATGACGTCACCATCCAGAGGGAAATCCTGACACTCCCTGAAATCAGTTACAAAGAACGACCGGTGACGATCCATGAACCGGTGGACATCTCCTATGAGCCGGTTCCAGTCCCTCAAATCATCGAGCAGAACGTCAAAGTGGCTGAACTAATCTCGAGAAAATATCCCGTCCCGAATTTCGTGGATGAAATCATTCAAATCCCGAGTTACTCCGTCCTGAGCTGCTCCGTCTCCAGTAATGACGACGACGACGAGACTCAACTTGAACAAGGTTTTTTGCCCAATGATTGTTTTTGTCAGGCGTGCACGCCTTGTCTGGTCAAATGCCCGCCCAGAGGAGAGGAGCCCAATTCAAATCAGACGAGTCTGAACCTCAAAGATCCATACATTGCAGCAGAATCTTTGCAAAATCCCGCATCGTGGGCGAACTGGACTGGGGCGATCGAGTTTGTTCGGACCAGAGTGAAGGAATTTCATTGATCATTCATCATGTGAATTTGTTATAAATGCGTGCATGAGATGAGTACATTTTTTTGGGATATGTAAACAGAATTTTCTTTTTATTTGTTCAAAACAGAGCATTCAAGTATTTTTTTCGTTGCGTGGTAAAAAATGAAATAAAAATAGAATAATACAAAATGCTTATTTTTTGAGTTTATAATTGAATGATTGATGTCATTTTTTTTACTGGGAAGTCGTCTCTCCATCCTTCATCACATATTCATAGCCATCCATTTGACAGCTTGGACATTGAGGACAGCCTGAGGCACTATTTACATTTCCATTGGGACATGGAGGACAATTAGCTGGTAGATATCCTTGATCTGGTGTCATGACGCCACAAGGGACCGGAATCCTTGGTCCATCCATTTTAAAGTTCCTCTCAATGGGCTCTGAATATTGTTCAGGCATGTCCACTGGAGCCTGGAAAATGACGGGTCGAATCACTTTCGTTGCTTGTTTGTACGGGATTTTAATGGTTTTGGCTTCCTTTTGGATTTCATCAGTCTCCACGTCCTCATCAAAATATTCTGGGGACTCGTCATCATGATCCGACTCCTTCATCACCACATTCGTCTGTTGCTCATACACCGTCTCCCCATCTTTTTGAATTGGGCGTGGGAGTCGGAGTTTCTTGTAGATGACTTTTGGTCTCTCCACAATCCGTGTCAAATACTCAATTCTCGTTCGATTGATTTGTCTCGGGACTTTCTCGAGGATGGCTCGACGGATGTTCATGATTCGTGGGATCTCACGGACGCGATCAATCGTCATCGTTTTGGGGATCCTTTTGTAGGTTTTCACGGTTTTGGTGGTGACTTCCGGGATGATTTCTTGAATGAGGACGACGTCATTTCGGATGCGAGGGACTGGGATTTTCTTGGGGATTCGAATCACTTCCGTGTTGAGAACCTCAATTTTTTCTATCACTTCCTTGATTTTCTTCAGTGTCTTGATTTCCGGATGTTCTTTGATGTGGGCGACTGGGATTTTGGTGGTGAAAGGTTTGGGCATGGACACGGAATATGGTTGAAGTTGAGGATCCGTGACGTCAAAATAATCAATTTCAGGGACTGGAACTGTGTATTCTCGTTCTACTATGGAAATCAATGGCCGGTATTCCATGGACTCGATCTTTTCTATACAACTTCCCGTTTGACTCGCGAGTTTATCACAGCCTTTTGCTATTGTTGGCTTTGGCGTGGGCGATGGCTCTCCGGAGGATTGACCAGGGCCTGGCTGTGAATAGAGACCAGATGGAGCTCGAAGAGCTGGACCCTCATTAAAGTTTTTATCGGGGATGGCTTGATGGAAATTCTGGAGCTCGTTCACATCCGGAGCGGACTCGACTGAGGATGGAGCGAGGAAAGAAATTGAGAGGAGGCCAAGACAGAGAATCCTGGAGATTCTCTTCATTTTTAAGGAGTCCACACACAGACCTGCACAAATTGAGGAAATTGAGGACATTGAGAAAATCAAGAAAAGTATGCGTAAAATTCTCGGATAACTTGGAAACGAGTAAAGAAATCGGGTAAGAATGCTCAAATTTTGGTATGTGAAATTGAAATCATGGCAAAAATGAAGCTATTATCGTAATTTACAGTAATTTGTATACGATAAAAGCAAAACTTACAATGCAAAAATATTGAGGAAATCAAATGGAATTTTTCGTGTGGTGTGGGTAAAAAAAAATTGGGGAGTTTTTGGACGATGTCTGCAGTTGGGATGAGCAGACTGACAAGTCAAACTCTCACATCTCCACGTTTTATAGTCAAATGTGTACAGGTGTATAGATAAATGAATAAAACGAAGAAGATACGAAGCTGGAAAATCCTCCAGAAAATCCTCTTCACAAAATTCGCAACCCAAGGATAAAATTTACATTGTCAATTCAATATAGGTACATTTTTGAACTGGGGGGGATTTATATGTATTGTGAATTATGGTATTGTAATATCGGCATCGCATTAATTCAATTCAATTCTTTTGTCCTTTAAGATTTGAAGAGGATGAGAATCGCTGTGGAATAAACAACCTCACAATTATACCGTATTTTTTGTATTTTCTGGTTATTTATGTTGATGTTTTTTGTCTCTCTGCGAGCGGTCGAGCGTTCATTTCTCATAATTTATGCCCTCGTCGTTTTTATGGTTCAAGTTTAAATTGCATTCGTCTGTAACTTGCATTTTTTTTCCTTTTGTCCCTTTTCTCATCGCCAAGCGTATTATATATGTATGTGCACTTTGCTTCTGGTCTGGTCTCATCTCGTCTCATATTCTCATTCTCTCTTTCTCTTTTACCTATACATCCAAATTCAATTCGTGACCAAATGTATCTGTATCTTGCAAATAATCAATTCAATTCAATTCAAATATAAACACATTTTGTCCTGGTACTGCCAGTCTCATTCTTCTATTCTCCAGTTATAAAAATCATAGGATTTTTTTTGTCCTATTACAGTTTGTAGTTGAAGATTTCCTTGAGATTACATGAGATTACAGGATTACACAATAATATTCACTACTGACACAGAGAGAGAGAGAGAGAGAGAACAAAGACGATGCAGAGACGGCGGAGCATCGTATATCGTATCGAATGACCGTGTGTGTGGAATTCCAAATCTGGAGACAAATAATAATAATAACAACAACAAAACTGGATTTGTGATGTATGCACGAATTTGATGGTTATCTAAACAAAATGAGGAGACAAAAAACTCATTTTTATTTTTATGATCCTGCCACTCGTGGTCACAATTATGTGATGACTACAATGAAAATGCTAATTCCAAAAATTTGGGTGTAAATCTCACTTTGACTTTTGTTTTCGTTCATTCATATACCTACCTTACCTTACCTACACAAAATGACAAAATCTGCATAAATCAGAAATATAATGACGGCTTTGAATATTTCAAATGCCCACACACTGCCGTATTAAATTATGTGGAATTGTTAAGTTTTTTTTTTGTGAAAAAAACAAAAAGTGGGACGAGAATCCAAGAAAAATCCAAACACTATATTTACGACAATAGAAAAATAGAAAAATACGTATAAATTAAATATCTAAAAAAAAGCTGTTTTTTAATCCTTACAAAAGTCGAGTTGTTTGCCAGTTACGGAATAATAATTGTCAATTACATTTTGAGATTGACCATCAGAAACCAGAAATCCAGATATTTGCTGTCCATTGTCCATTGTCCATTGTCCAGTCCCAAGAGACCAAGAGAGAACACACGAAACACACACTGACCGAGTTCTTTGTTCATCTTCATCTTCATATTGATCTTCTCAATGCTCAATGCTCCACACAGTGTGAAGAATTCCATCGTTTTCTTTTCATCACTCGTTTTGATTCAGTATAAAAAGCAAGTGGAGTTTTTTGAGTCTCATCAGTCTGACCATTCCAGCCAGTCTGTCGGCAAGTCTGTCGACAATTGAACAAGAACAAAAGTCCACACAAGTCAAATAACTCCGTAAGATGAAAATTTCTATTTATCTCTGCTTTTATTGTACTCTTTGACTTGGATCACTCGACTCGACGTCGAAAGCAGACAATTTGAATGACTTTTAAGACTTGTTGATTACATATCCTTTTCATTTTTTCCACAGCATTTGTTCCATTTTTCCATCGTCGTTATATATTGTCCTCAATTTTGAGGACTTGAAAAAAGACGATGCGATGGGGAAATGCATCGACTGCTCCTCTCCAGTGTCTCTTTCTCCTCGTCATCTCGGCGGCATTGTTTGTGAGCGGCAGTCCACAGTCCAGTCATCCAAGTTACTTCACACAAAAACCGGAAATCCCTCTAGAATGCGGATGTGGAGCTGGAGTGAGTAAAATCGTGATACAGGAAGTCCATCGGGATGTCCTCGTCCCCAAATTTATTCCCTATAAAAAGACGTTTGCTCGGATCACAAAGGACGTGATTCAAGTGCCAATGTTCACGGACACTGAGGAAGAGATCCGAGAGGCGGAACCCTACGAGAAACACGTGAAGGTGGTGAATGTGGACTATGAATGGATTGAAGTCCCCAAACGAATGCCAATCTACAACCGAACCATCATTCAAATTGACGAATTTGAATTCGTCCCCACGGACTTTGTGAATCAAACCACGCGGACGGAACAACTCACAGTGATGACCACCAACATTGAGGAGGAGGAGGAGGAATTTGAGGAATTGGTGATTGAGTACAATGACACCGACATTTATTACGATCAAATCGTCTATGAGGACTATGACGTCAAAATCGAGGAGATTTTCTATCAGGATGTGATCGAGTACGTTGAGAAAGTCAGTACAATAATAATAATAATACTTTAACTGATCCACAATTAATTTGATTCGTAGTTCAATCCTGAAAAGATTTATGTGATTTTGATGGTGATGATTTTGACTCAAAGGTTGAGATTGTGGACACGGAAGTTTACGTGTGGCAAGTGGAGCTCTACGACGAAGATTTTTATTTGAAACGAGTCCAGACGAATCCACCAATCACAGTGGAAGTTGATGATTTGAGAATTCGAAGTCAGGCTGTGAGGATCCCTCGAGTCCGTTACAACCCTCGACCGGTCATTGTCCATGATCCCGTGGAAATCGTCCATGAACCTGTTCCGGACCCAGAGTTTTATAATCAAACATTCAAAGTCCCCATTTTCACTACCAAACGGATCCCAGTCCCCGTATTTAATGATGTTGGAGTGGAAGTTCCTACTTATTATAAAGTCCCATGTGCTCTACCCAAAAGTCGGGCTTCTTTTATTCCTCCAGACTGCAAATGTAATGCCTGCTCACTGTGTGCTGTTTGCCCCACGGGTCAGCCTAATCTGATTGTGAGTCAACAGGATCCATACGTGGCTCAGCCATCCAATAAGCTGGAAAGTCCAAGTGACCAAGTTCCAGATGTTTCCTGGTCCATGTGGGCAACGGTCCGCAACAAATTCGGATTTTCTTCGGGATAAAAGTCGTCACGGATTCCCGTGTGAAATATCCAAATTATATGTATGATGAAAATCAATATTTTTGTTATGTTTTTTATAATGAAAATTGTTCTGTACATAAATTGCAAAACAAATGTAAACTTTGATTGTACTTTCTTATGTGTGATGATGAAAAATAAAATGAATAATTATTTAAAACTGCAGTAAAATTCAGGAAAATTACATGGGTTGAATTTATTTAAATAGTGGACTTTCTTTGTTTATGCTAAGAAGCTTTGGATGAGTGTTTGAGTTTTTGATAGTTTTCAAGAGAAAGCAATCAAAATGAAAATGAAAATGCTGAGCTGCTCAGCCTGAGCACAAAAATTCCAAAGTAGTATTTCATGGTCGCTAACCACAGTATTAATAATAAATCATTATTTAGGATTTAGTTCTATTATGATTCATTGCATATGAAAGATATGTACTTAATTTTCACTCCCTTCTTGCAATATAATAATTAAAAAATGATGATGGCACAGTGATCCTCAAACTAGATTAAAATTAAATACAAAGGGCACAAAGCTCTCTGGAAACTTTCGAGTAGAAAGGTTCACTCATTGAACTATACACACGATTACGATCTTTATATACAACGAAACGCGAGACACGCGACATGAATTCCTTCAATGCACCTATATCGTGATTGCATTTATACAGATACTATGTACCTATATAATATGATATGTACAAATTCTTACACTTTTCTTGGGCTACTCTCTCCGTCTGGGAAAACTTCCGCATTTCCCCTCTGTGGAATAGAAAATTCTAGACTCCTGGGAATAAATACATGAAAAGTCATTACCTATATATATATACACGTATATACAGTGAAAAGTTTTCTTTGAAGCAAGTTTATTTAGAGTATAGTTCGTCTTTTTACCTTTTCTTGATTCCATTTCAATTCTCAATATACAGTGAGCAAGAGAGACAGTACAAAACCGACAGAGATTTCTTTGAATTTTGTAATTGTGACTGTGGAAATTCACACACACACACACACTCACGATTTGAAATGCCGTGTTGTTGTATGCCATTGCAAACGGGAGCGTTGGTTGTAGGACTTTTGGAAATTGTGAGTTTTGTGAGCATAAAGTGGAAATACTCTGTATTTAACAGGATTAATTAATTGGTTATAGTTGTATGAATAAAACTTTAATACATTTTATTTCGTCTTATTTTCTTGCGGAGTTAAGATCGGGCACCTGTCTGTCGTGACACTCGCAAGTGCCCGGCTATCGGGGAAACAGGAATTTGTCAAGAGTTTGACTAATGACGATGAACTCCGTTTGGCGGGTGAGTTCTTGATTTTTCTGGGTTTTTTTCCCTTGAAGTTTAAAACTTTATTTGATCACTGTGTGTGTGTGTGTGTATATATATATATATATATATATAGAAAACGAAATTGTGACACGATGGACGCTTTTACTGGTCATGAGCTCACTTGGTCTTCTTTTTGCATTTGCATTGGTCGTCGGGGTTCAAACGGTATGTACAAAACAAAACAAAATGTCGATGGATTTTTTCCATTTTATTATGAAATTAAAATATAAAAAATTCATATTAAAATGATAATTTCGGGTTGATTATGAATTCCACATGAATGTTTTTGTCTATATAAAATATATATAGCCGGAAAAGAATTTGCTGTTGGTTTGGCTGGTGAGTAAAGTCATCCTTTTGATTGCTTTCACACTACAGTGGGTTCTTTTACCCAGTCAATTTGCTCACAAATACCCCCGAAGAAACTCAAATTTCGTTCAAGTCATTTCTCAAATGATTGGTCTCTACTGTTGGTATGTTGTTTTCTGCTATTGGAAACTTCTTAAACACATCAATCACGTTGGATCCTCATCCGAATTCCAACCCTCACCAAATAACTCAAACTGCTAAAACTAATTGCTCAATTCTCAAATTCATTCCTATCGATAAATACATTTTACATGTGCCTATACATGAAAAATATACATTTTGTATCAATGCAAATGAATATATTAAATTTACAAGGACGTTTACAGCTTTCCTCAAGAAGTTTTGCAGTTTTGCTGTTGTCACGGAGAAATCCGGAAAAACTGAAAGAAATGTGGTCGACTAAAGATCCGTCGATCCCCACACAGTAAAAAATGATTTGACTTTTCCTCCAGCTCTCATCATATGCATCACTGTCAACTTTACATCCTACAGCACAATTAATAGTGATTCATTTATGAGGGATTATTTGTATTTTTTGTCTTCGCACATACTCTCTCTCGACATTCTAATTAAATATTAATCACAGGATTCCACACACATCCTGTGATTTCCAATTAAAAACGTAATAAAAGTGAAAAATAAACGGCCTTTAAGATGATGATCGGCTCGCCCACCACAAAACATGAAACATTCGGATCCAGAAATGATAAAAAAGTTGGTAGGGCATGTTTTGAATTTGTGAAAATAAACAAAATGACGCACATAATGTATGATGAAGATGATCCAGAGAAATTTCTTGAGAAAACTAATTTAACTCGATTAAAATGAGATTTATTGTCGTCTTATTGTTGTATATTTTACACAGAGAGAGAGAACAGACTGGCGGAAGCCTTTCATCAAATGATGATGGAGGATTTTCGTTTCATGGAGGCTGCAAGGTATTTTCTATATTTTTTTTCATAAGATTCATTAAATTCTTTAAATATTTTAAAATGAATTTGACCACTTTGCAAAATTCTTATTCATTTCTCTCTCCCAAGAATTCAGTCTGGAGAATACACTGGAGCCACCATTTCCACAGAAAATCTTCGACGTATGTACATAAATATATCGCTCAAACATTTTATTGAGATAAAAATATTTATGAAATGTTTTGTTATATATATAGATCGTCTGTTAAGTTCAAATTAGGTGGATAATCGTTTGGCCCCTGACGCATCATATGCGTATGCACACAATGTGTATTCACTCTCTGGGGCCAAATGATTATCGTCCTTTTTTGAACTTAACAGACGATATACTTATGTATAGCACGGGAAAAGATTCGAGAAATTATGCTCAAAAATCAATATGGCTTGGTCAACTTTGCGAGTTACTATACAAACGAAGCAATGCAAAAGGTCAGAGAGCGCGGAAACTCGGCAAACCTGCGCGACTGCCGATTTTTTGCAACAATGAAAACACATTTAATGAAAACAAACAAATCATTTTCACTTGTGAGAAAATGGATGTATATAATTTTGCAATATATATATATGTAGGAAGATATGTTTGATATCCGAACTCGTAGATTCATGACACAAATGTCGAATTGGCCTCCGTTGGATATTTGGGCTCATTGGGTCCTCACTTCCACCCTATTTAAAGTCGTCATGTTCCTCATCATCATTCTGAGTTCAATTTTGATGTGTGTCGAAGGGGAATTCGCTGACATGCCCAATGACTATCCATCATGCTATTTTGCCTTTGAATGCATAGACTTTTTCTTTCTCCTCATGTTCTTGGCCGAAATCCTTCTCAAATGGGCGGATGATTTTTGGGATTTCTGGCGTGACTATTGGAATATCTTTGACGTCATTGTGACCGTCACTGTAAGTTCAGATTGAAATTGAAATTGAAACCGCACACATATCGAAATTTTTCAAATTTCACTAACAAAATAATTTATCGATTTTGTTATAGTCATTCATCGCCCCGATTTTGGATTTACTCTCAACGGATGGGGAGAGTGAAGAGAAAACGATGGTTCTCTTCATCATTCGTTACTTTCGTCTTGCTCGGATCCTTCGCTCTCTAAATGTGGTGACGAGACTCCGAAAAATCTGGATCATTTGGGCTGCAATCACGAGGACTTTCACTGCCCTCGTCTTCATCACTTTCCTCATCCTCATCTTCTTTTACATTTTTGCCATCATTGGAATTCAAATCTTTGATCAATTCACCAAAACTCACATACCCAACCTTCACTACGTGGATCGCTTCTCTGTGAGTCTGTGTGCCTTCAAAACGATCCACAAAATATCGCTTGTGGTGATATAGATATATTATTTTGGATCCCCACAAATAAATAATTCATGTGAGAAATTTATTTTTAATTTGTTCAGAGTATGCCTTGGGCTTGCTTCACCCTCTTTCAAATATTTACAATTGACCATTGGTGGCCCATCCTTCAGGATCTCATGCAAGTTCAAACCCCAGCACTTCCAATCACGGTGAGTACCATAGCTTCAATTTACCTATAATTGGACAGTCTAATTAAGTATCAAATGATTCCTTGTGGTTCTTGTATAGTTCATGATGATTTGGCTCCTCCTTGGCTCAATTATATTCAACAACTTTTTTGCTGGTGTTATGGGTAAAACACGAAAATACAAAATACTGATGATTTGCATTTAAATTATTACTAAAAACACACAGTTCCATATGGATGTTTGTATTGAGGCTTTTTACTGTGGAAATGGAAATAATAATAATAATTATGCATTGACTATTATTGTAGTTAATTATTTTCAAAATATAAGTCAAGATCTAATGGAAGAAAAGAGTTCGATTACAGGGAGCACTCGACTCGGCATTGAAATGAATATTTTTAATATCGATGAAATGTGAGTCACGATCACAATCTACATCTAAAACATATGCATAGATGCAGTTTTCCAAATATGTAATTTCCTATTTAATTAAGGAATTTGATTGATTTTTTCATAGGGTCGTTCCACAGGAAGTGATAGATCCGATGACGGATTGGGAAACCAATGTATGTGCACATTCACTCATACTCTTGTATTTAATTGTATCGTATAATTGTAACTTTTCTGCCTAAATGTTACCCTATGTAAATATTGATAATTGAACATGTAAACTGTATAATATATAGGTGTATCATAACGTGCAAGTTCTCCGAGCATCAAATTTCATCATGTCCCCATCACTGTGGAGCAGAGATACACTTTTCCAGTATTATGTCATCCTGGAAGCTCTCACCAGTAATCTATACGAACGAGATCAACTTTTTTCCCTCCTCAGTAAATTCCCTACATTCATTAAGTGCCTATGTACATATAAATATCTATTACATATACTTAAGTACACAATTTCTTCATGACATTTTTAATATTTTCCCATCTCTATATAATTTAGATCAATCCCTCATCCGAAACTACGAGTCATGAACTACTATATCATTTCAATTAAAAAACTTAAAGCTGTTCTCAAAAATCTCACAAAGTGCATGATATAAAAACACACAATAATAAAACAAATGAATACAGACTGTTTCATCGCACTTATATAGTTTTCATTTACATTTGTAAGTAGATTGCATTTGGACAAATTCACAAACGCCGCAAGCAAAGCTGCTGCATTTTACTTCGCATTTCCGTCTGATCGGAGTATTTGGGCCATTGTAAATTTCATGTAAATCTATATAAGTACTGAATACTGAAATTCACGGCATTTATTTTGCTACCTACATATACAGTGTTTATATACTGTCAGAACATTCGTTCTTGTTTGTGTCCAGACTAATGGATTCGTCCCCTAAACAAACTGATGGATAATTCAACCATTTTTAATCGATATACATAAATACTGTCATTACCTTTTAAAACAATACGCGTCGCGTTCATTTCCACATTTTGCGTACGTCGTATGGACTTGAATATCTACCGAATTTTCCGTTTGACACACAAAATAATATTTGAATATATATTAAAAGAGAGAAAATTGAAATAAAGTGATTGTGCTTGTAATGTATAGGTATACAGTTTATTATTTATAGGGATTAGCTTTGACCATTAGTTAAATGTTGTTCGACCTCAAATGAATTGTAGTCAGTTAATGTATTGCAATTGCACGTCATATTTTCGGACTCGGAAGTTTGGACAGAGAAGTATATACCTTACTTATATAGACGGACAAAATGTTCGTCTATAGCTCAACATTTATTCAGTGTTCAGTTTGACAATAGATCATATAATAGTATTGTGTTTACGAAACCAAAACGAACGCGAAAAATCTCACAGCTTTTTATAGTTTATGTATACTTTATATGAAAAAAACTAGAAAAATAGAAAAAAATATATATATAGAAAGGTGGAAAGATGATGAAAAAGAATCCAATTTCGAGGGAATACTCTCTGGGTAATTTTATTCCTCAAGTCGTGGCTGGAAATACGAGTTGGGTTCAGTATCTTTGTACATATTTCAATTATGGCTATTTCACATTGTGCACACCATTTCGCTTCAAACTGGACAAAGACTCCCCAACCTTTATTATGGAGAAAACCATTGTGCAAAAGGTAGACAAACTCTTTTCATAAAATTACAAACGTGTATTTAATAAAACGTTTTTTGGTTATATATTTGATGTGATTGTGATATGTATGTGAAATCAAGTTTTTATTATCGTATATTACAAGTGTAATTCTCTTGTTGTAAAATAGACGGCAAGCTTCATTCTTAATGCGTGTAGCTTGATTTGTATCCTAACGAATTTTCGGAAGATGCAAAAAGGTATAATTACTAATTAATTATAATTATGACTATTTTAAAATTCCTCAAGGCACACTTGCTAATACTAATATAAGGATTTGTCTGATTTTATTTTGTTATACATATATAGTGGATTTCCAAAAGAATCCCTTATTGTACATAGAATTGGCGTCGGTGACCCTTGACAGTATTTATCTCGTGTGGGTTCTCATCATGTTCTGGATTCGATCTCATCTCTTTCTCAAACTATTTGAGCAAATGGAGTCCTCCATTCTACTCCAGTTTTTCACTGGCTCCATTTCCAAGGTAAGGTACAGAAATTTAATCAACATTTTATTCCCATTGGATATACGATATATATACGATATAATATAATTAACAGTGGTCCATTAATTTGTTATGATTTTGCATGTGTCTGTATATACATATTGAATTTCAAGACCAAATTGCTAGCGACTGGTCTTTGTCTCATCTCGTTCTGTCAATCCTTTATCACCGTGATGTACGACATCGAGAGGGATGATTGGAGTCCAGATAATCTATGGCAATCGATGACAACCGGAGCCAAGTACATGTTCATGATGGAGGAGAATGATAATGTGACGAGTGACACCACCGGGATGCGTCTATTGACCATTATATTCCTCGTCCTTAGCATTTTCAATCAGATGCTCAAGAACTATGCAGATCTTCTGGGGCTCCTCAGCGTCATTCTTCTTCGTCATGTAAATGATTTATTCCTATATATTATGTATATATATAAAATAACTTGCTTTACTGTGTAAATCACATTTTTGATTGCATATTTGACAAGAATTTGCAGCAATTTGTAGTATACATTCTTTTATTACAATATTCATTCCAATAAGGTTCTCAACGATCTTCTCCATGCCATGAAAAATGAGGATTTCACACCGTCTCTGGTCTCTCTTAGACTTTTATTTGCATATACTATATAGTTAGTCAAGTTTTTAAAAGCTTTAATTATCATACTTATATTCTTTTCTTTATGTTTGTTTGGAATTGAAGTTACAAGGCTGTTACGATGCTCTGAAGGATTTCATTGAGACGCTGAATACTGCGGTGGGGATCTTCACATTCTTCATTTTCTTGGGTCCAGTTCCGTACTACTCGATAAATATTGTGGACATGTTGGACGCTCCGGATCACCTTTTGCTTGCGAGCAATTGTGTCTATCTCCTCACCTACTTTGTCACCCTCATTTTGGCTGCTCGAATCAACAAAAAAGTAAACTCAAAATAGAAATATACCATATGTTGTATGATGTATATTGTATGATTAAATATTATATGGACTTGTAATTGAAAATTTATTTTGTACACCACAATTGAAGGGTTTCAAGATCAAAGAATGGCTGGAGAAGAACGAGCGCTATGAGAAAATCCCACAACCCAAATTGATAATGATTCTACATGACATTTCCTCAGACGAAATTGGGTTATCTGGACAAGGGTATTTTACGGCTACGAGTGGACTAGTGGGAACCATCATCAGTCTCATCCTCACTTACTGTATCATCGTCGTACAATTCCGTGCTGGTGAAACAACAGAGGACACAACAACAACAACAACAATATTAGGACTTGGAAATGAAACAGTGGAAGCCGCTGTCGAACTTAGCCGCTATCAAAATTGGACGAGCTTGAGCTTGAGGAATAATTGGACGGCTCAGAGATGGATGACTGGAATTGGAACTGGAAGTTTCCGGAGCATCATGCGACGTTGACCATTATGTCAAGTACCTCTATACATATACATATACATACATATGGTCATAGTTAGTAACAATGTAGTATGTGTATGTGTAGTTTTTCGCGTAGACTCTAGACTCTAGACCAAACAGCTAGTTAGTTAGTTAGTTTTAGTTTGGATTTGTGATTTGTGATGCAAATTCAAACGACAATGTGCGTATATAGAAAACATTTGATCTGTGATGAAATCACCATATGTACCTGCTTTTTTCTGGGATAATAGATGATACTTACGAAGTACATACTTGCATTTCTAAAAGGCATGCAAATACTTACAAGTATATACAATGATTTTTGGATTTGATACTCTCGTTGCCTAATAAATAATACTGTATACAATCAGATATATGCACGAATCAATTTAATATTTTCCTTCAGACGTTGTGTGTGTGCAGTTTGAGTGAACAGCTGATGATTTCTTCTTATCCAATCCATCCAAAAAAACACTGAGCCATCAATAAATTTCTGTTTGATTTCTCAATTTCGAATGGAAATACCAAATACCAAAGCTTATTATATAGTTTATGAATCAAAGTCATCATTCATTTACGTTGCATTCTATATGGGATGGGGTAATGTACAAATTGAGTGCGAGTTGAATGTTCAATTTGCGCTGACTCGCTAAACGCCAAAACCTAAAACGGTAGGTATCTATATAGGGAGTATAGGCAATAGCTTATGCTTGTATAAGCTTATATTAATATTATGTACATAGGCGCTCACATCTCGTGTGTATACCTATTAGAATAAAATTAGTGTATACTTATTATAAATAGAATATGAATGACTGTGTTTGGTTTGACTGTGGCTATTTTTTACTGCGTGTATCTTGATTCTTGATAAACGATGACCTTTTTTCATTTTTTCCTCCTATTTATCTTCTGTACCAAAAGTCAAACGTGTCGAACTCAGTAGATTTCATATTGACAATAATATAGTTATGTGGACGCTGCATGACGACGACGACGATTACGACTTAAGACTTTACGATGAGGAAAGAGAAGCTGTGTATAGGTAAGAGTAAGAGATGAAGACGCTTGTTTTTTCCTCCCCTTGTATATATCGTAGATGTGATATTGAGTAAAAATTTGGGAAAACAAAAATTATGAATCAAAAATATCCAAAAGAATGTACATCATGTACATGTCTATATTCTCTATCGTCAATCGTTAACGTTTAACGTGCATTTCATAGATTATGGAATTGATATGCATATCTGTATAGGAGATGTTTATATACTAATACTATGTAATACTATACCAAATACCCACCCACATCAAGCTATCTTTTATTTGCTCAAATATGTACATCACAAATATCTTTAAAGTTTAACTATATATTTGTAAGATGATACATTTAGTATTAACTTTTCTTCTCTGCATTTTTATGTGATAGTTTGTAGATTATCACTGTGTGTAGTGTGTGTAGCCACCATTTTTAATTCTCCATAGCACAGAAAATCTCAACAGATTTCTTCTTATAGTCCACAATTCATGTAATTACCAATAATTGAAATCATTATCCAAAACCACATATTATTCAGCAATCTTAATTTGGAATTTAGAGCATGTGATACAACTGAACATGTCTTGAATTCTAAATTACATGTAATTATTATAGTCAATTGTAGAGATTTGGAATAATTAACGATTTAATAAAACGACGATAACAATTAAATAAGTAGTGTCGCAGGTTAATTTCAACGACGCTCAAATGATGAATCCTGCATTTTCTTCCATATTACTCGTCCTCACAGTCTTTGGTAAGCACAAGAAAAATTATTGTCACAGTTTATTTTTACCAATTATAAAAACAAAATAAAAAAATACCGACAGCATTTAAATGTGAGTAAATGTGACTATATGATTTAATTAACGATAACGATACGTTTAAATTTAAAGGGAGGCTTTATATTGTACAACTCTTGAGACAATTATAGAACTTGGTACCTGTGTATCTGATACGTCAGCCGTCAGCAGTACACAGAATCGATTACCTTCGCGTTCACTGTTTCTTTTGTATAGTTGATTAAGTTTGTTTATTATTATTTCCCCATAAGGTTGAGTTTTTCCTCTCAATATGATTTGTAACAAGTTGTACATACAATATGTACACATACATATTTTCATATACTTGTAGGTATCTATGTACTAGCAATAGCAACTCCATGTGTGCATAGGTATATACAGTATATTAATGTTGGACATACGGCATAAATTTATGATTCAACGGCCCGATGACTTGAACTTCATACATTCAGTATAGCATTCAAGTCAATATGTATATCTATGTGCATATGGGTACAAGTCAATTTCCTACCTGTATTACCTGTAACCATTTTAGATTCGACTTAACTATGTTTGTAGCTATTTAATATTCAGAGTATATCATCATACTAATAGTCAGTCATATATGTATGATTTGTATGCACACAATGTAGACAGTTAAATGAGATAATATGAGTACATAATCATGATATATTTACCAACCATTAAGTATGACATAATGCATTGTATGTATTTAAAATTTTGATTTGTATTCTGTATTATTATTGCAGGCTCGCATTGTCACCAGGCTCCTGGTAAGGAAACAAATAAATACATATTATGATGAATGATGATAAGTACATGAGAATATATGAGTATTTCTATCATTTAAAATATCTATATAATATCAAAATCTGACGTATAACGACAAATAATGTGAATCCCAGTAAATACTTAGATCTGTCTAGTGTAATTGAAGGTGAGCAGATCATTGGCAAATGACAGTTACGCACGATATTTTAATTTGAGTAGAAATTCTATCTGTATACTGTAAGCCTCTGTTTGTGTAGAATAATTTATTATACACAAATTACATATACACATGCGACAGATGAATTTATTATACTTATTTATTTCAATTCAGATTCAGATATTTTTGTATAATAAATTCTATTATTATTACGTAATTCGTATTCGCCCCAGCTGTACAATTGTCAATTGATTTATTCCAAAAAAGTGGTGGTGCTATGGGTAAATAGAAGATATTTAGATATGGTTATGATAATGTAGAATTTGCAGATTTGGAAGTGGACACAATAAGCAAATGAAAAAAACATGAAATATGTGTAGAGATACTAGAGATTCTTTATGATTCTCATTTGTTGTTTCTGTATGTAGTACATATGTACATACATTCACATTGACAATTGTCAACCAAATTATGTGGAGTACCTACAGTGAGCAGTTGTGCATGTTTTTGGTCTCTAAACTCTAAACAACTAAACACAGACAATTTTTATTTATTTGTATATACGGATTTGTAGACGGTGCTTAAATTGGGTTGAAAAGTGTTCATGCAATAAAAGCTAGTCATTTGGAAATCCTTTTTTTTTCCTCTGTTTGCGCTGGGTCAAAATCGTTGGATTTATACATATACTTTGAAGAGTTTTGGTTTTGAGAGTTGAGCTTTGAGCTTAAAACTGTTTTTTTCTTTCTGCTCTCCTCTCAAGTTAAAGTTGAAGTTGAAAGTGATTTAGGATTTACGCTTTTACGCCATTTAAAATTCTCTCAGTGTACGTATAACAAGTTGAGTTAGTTCCTCGTTTAGTTTTGGTCTTGTTCATTTTCCCGTACAACATATTATACGATACTTACACGGCTTGTAGACTTGTATTGTATAGTATATGACGGTCTGAAAATAATTTAACATCTCTACTTTGTACTTCCTTCATATATATACGTAGGGCAATTAAGAGTTGCTCGGATTTGTTTGTACCTACTTTGTGCACACATATAGTTTTTCAAGTACGCTTACAATTAGGCGTAGACAAATATGTAAATGCGAGCAAGTGCTTTGGGGAATTATGAGAAGAGTCGATTTCAATATCAATATTACTAATAATAGTTGCTATTGACCGGAAAAGCGAAAGAGAAGGGTAGACAGGAGTAGACAGTAGACTTTTGTTGTATATTTATTATTATATTTTAGACAAAAGCAGAGGGTAAACGATGTGCATGAACATGAACAAGACTGAAAGTTGAGTATCAGCTTTAGTTTCAGACGTTTTTCCGACGGATATAATATATATAGTATATAGTATATATTATATACCTACAGATATATAATAATATTAATATGGGGAAAGATTCATGGGAAAGCCACCGAACCAAAGTGCAAATACCGTCAAACTTTGCCCATTTTCTATTTCATATGGCATACAGGGAAAATCAAGTTGAATTTCAATTGTATAAATGACTAACGAAAACGATACGTGGAAATCGGACAGATGAATTGACGGTACAGCTACAGAAAAACACGGTAGTACAAGGAGAAATATTTCTGTGATACTGTAAACTTACGATACAAAGGAATTTCACGTATAAGTATGCACACCACACACTCCATGTCTCTGTCTCATGTACAGATATATAAGTATGTACACAACACACAGCAGTGAGACGAGAATAAGAATAAGAATATACGAATGAGAAAAGACCTTCAGAACGGTCAAGAACTTGTTATCCTTTTCAAAGTCTAATATACAAAGTTAGAATTTCACCTGGAGCTATTACAATCCCAATGTGTGTTGTGTATAATATAAAATAGGTACTTACACTATGTATATATGAATCTAGCTGTAACTCCTTCAATTCTTCATTCAAATCCTCTATAGTCTATATCGTCTTCTTCTTTTCTCCTTCTTCTTATTCTTCGTCGTCTTCTTTTCTTCTGGTGTGTACATATTATAATATCTGTACAAACAATTCATCGTCAGTATACTCAGTCACCTTTTGGTTCTCGGTCACATTTTATACCTGTCTCAAATAGCAATAGGTAAAATCGTCGTAAACACCTTTTTCATTTCTTTTTCTTTTAAATAGTGTGTGTGAACAGTGTGTGTGTGTGTGTGTGTGTGTTTTCATTTGTTCATATGTTCATATGATCATATGTAGACAATCGAAACTGAAACACAATTTTCATTCACCTGTAAATAATATAATCTAGTATATTGTGTCTCGTCTTTTATATATTTTCTCTTCAACTGACAAGAATAGAGTTTTATATTTATTTAGGCTCAACCGCATATACAGATATATATTCTCTCAAATTGGATTTGTAAATAATATACGTATACAGAGTTAAATAGTGAGCTTTGTGACTTTGTGCATTTAATTCCCCGCACACATTCCTCGACAGTCGACAGTCGCCGGTGTAGATATATATAATATATATATCTGTATTATTATATAGTTTAAGAATATATTATACGCAGTGAAAAAGTTAATAGTTTGTGATTTGTGATGCGTTTTTTCTCGCACTATATGTAGTTCATAAAATATAGGTTTACGACTATACAACGATACAACTTTTCATTTCCAATGTTAATGTTTTATTTGAAAAATGTGGAAAAGGGAATAAGTAAGATGGAAATTGAATCTTTACTGGAGACAAACAAGGCTTTGAAAAGTGAAAAATTATTATTACTTTTGGGATTTCAAAATGGAATTTAAAGTTTTTTGATTAAATATAATTACAAATTTGAGTGTGTGAAAAGTTATTGGTTATTTTGTTCATTGTGCATGAACTGAAAAACAAGGAAAGAAGGATTTCCCGGTTTTCCGTTCAGTTTTTGAGAATCGGATATTACACTGTTTTTTTTTGTTGGGAAAAGTGAAATTATTATTACATATAATATTTTTTAAAAAGGTGCTACAGGAAACGTTCGAGGCTTCAAAAAAGGGGTGTGAAAGAGCATATGTCGAGTGTAAAATTATAATAAAATTTCATGAGGAGATGCAAAGTGACTTATTGATACTCGTCAATTCAATTTCTGTACAATTCCATTTGCATTTGTTATTATTAACGTTGACTACAACTGTGTGTACAGTGTGTGTGTAGGAGTATATTCGTCGTCGTCGGAGCATAAGATATAAATGTACAAAATGATATTGAAAAGGAAAAGACGGACGCACGTGTCCTTATTCCCAGTGACAGTTCTCCTCTGTCCCACACTTTTCACTCTAAGTTTCGGATTTGTCCTTGTTTCCTTCGCAGCCACCACCAGACACTATGAAGTGGGCAGTTTGTACACGTATGACTATATCGTTGGACTCGAATTGAATGAACCGGGTAGTAGCGGTGGGAATAATGCTTCAGTTCATCAGAGACCACCGTCCACAGTCGGCTACAAAGTACTCACTCAAGTTCAAGTTCGACCCGTGTGGCAGAATGAACCGGGCGGTGCCATCCTAGAAATCACTGTAATCAAATAAATTATCATCTTTTTACATTATAAGGATTTAAATTCCTTTGAAGTAACTGAGAAACGAAACAAACTTGTAATTTTGTGTATTTAATATATATATTTTTAGCTTGTGAAACCTCAACTTCAAATCAAATCCAGGAAAGCTCCACATCCAGATGGATTCCGTGAGCACTCGTCTCAATTGGAAAGTGCAGTTCTTCACCCTCTCTTTGTTCACTGGAAGGATGGATCCATTCAAAAAACATTTTCCATCACCAGTGATGACACGTCCCTTGTCAATATCAAGAAGGGAATCGCCAATCTCCTACAAATTCCCGTAAATAAATCCTTCAGATGATTGATTGAGTACTTAGCTCACTATTTGTGTCCATACATGTATGTATGTATCTGTATATGATTTTGATGTTTAAGTTTTTATGAACGTATATTTTAGTTGCATACAAAGAGGGGGGAAATTGAAGAGAACACTCCAATGGGACAGTGTAAAATCCAGTTTGAGAATCCAGACAATCGTCATGTGACAAGGAAACTTCGGGGGAGTTGTCAGCAACTTGCTTCCGCTCAAAAATTCCCATTCTCCACACACAATTCTCAAGTTCTCGGGGCTCAAGTGGAGTCGGAAGTGACGTCCACAACGACTTTGACTCGAGAAGCAGTCATTGTTGAGGAAGTTCGAGTGAATGAGAATCATGTAGTCCGAACTACAGCCAAACAAGAAGTCGGAGCCTGTATCAATGCTTCACAAACTTTGAAACTTCTAGGTATATATATATATATATGTACATAATCATTTTATTATTATCGTATTATTATTGCACGGATATCTATGTTTTAAATGACAAGAAGTTTTGGAAGGAATATTATGGTCTACAAATATATGTACATAATTTGATTATTTTCTATATATACTAAAGGAGCTTCTTCCTCCAGTGGGAAAATCGTGAAAGCTTCAAGTGCGGAGGCTGCCATTAAAGAAATTGCCAAAACCAGTGGACTTCAATTGACCACAGACTCTTTGATTTCTCAGCCAGAGAAAATTCCACAATGTGAGGCCAGTTCCTGTAAAAATGTAAGAGGATCTCAATCAAATATATAACCGAATTTATTTTTACGTAATAATGTAAACATATTTCAAGCATTTGCATTTTCATTATTACAAGGATTTTCTCTTTTCAGTATGATACGCTCACTAAGTCATTAACGTTGGAGAATGTAGCGACGACCAAAATGGCATCTGCATTCATTCAACTAGTTGCCAAATTCCGAGAGGCCACAGCAGATGAAATTGAAACGATTTTACGAAAAGATAAAAAAGTCACGTAAGTTCCTTTCAGTTTTAAAATAGATACTACTATTTTTTATATCTATATACTTTTGTGATGGGATGAAATTAAAAAATGAATTTTATTGTGACATTTAAAAAAGTAAAACTGATTGTGGATTGTATTCTCTCATCCGAATTTAAGGTTACAGTTGCTTGATGCCTGTGCAGCTTCCGGTTCTTTATCCGCTCACAAAGCAGCAATGAAAGTTTTGGATTTTGATGATGATGAATTTACTGCAAAACCTGAGAGATATCTCATTGGTTTGTCCTTGTCAACTTCTGTACCATCGGAAGTCATTCCAGGTAAAAAAAATATATAATTTATAATAATAATAATTATTATTATTATTGCTATTTGCTAATCATAGCATGGCCATTATAATCATAACCCATTCTGTTCTCTACATATTATTCACATATTATTATAATAATTGATAATAATATTTGAACATGTTTCTCAGATTTATTTACTTTGGTCAAGAAGAAAGTCAAAAGTCAAAAATTGGAGGAAACATTGATTTTAACTTTAGCTGCTCTTGTAAATACACTTCGACTCAATACTCGTCGAACTGGAGTGGGATCGGGGTCTCCAGCAGTGGATAAATTAATTGGAGCGGATGTGGAAGAATATCTGCTACAATCATTGGATAATTGTACTCTCCCTGCCTGTGAACAAGTGTATTTACGCTCTCTGAAAAATTTGAAATCCCCAGCCACTTTAGACAAATTATTTGAGATTGTTCAAAAGGATGGTGATGGGAAAACAAGTGTGGTGGCCATCAAAGCCATCCATGCTTTCCCTGACTCAACCATCCAAACTAAATACAGACCAATATTAGTTAAAATTGTGAAGCAGCTAGTACGAAAATATGACTCCTCTGCCCGTACCCTCGCCCTGGACATTCTACTACGAAACAAACCAACTAGAGATGAAATCAAAGAAATTTTACATTTACTCAAGAAACAAGAAACTCAACATGCGGAAGTCACCACGTACATGTGGAATCGTCTACAAGAGTTTATGGAGACCAATGAGGACTTGACTCAATTCGTGACGGAGATAATTAATGAGGAAGGTATGAAAACATATCATCATCTTGCCCCCAAAGGTCTGTCCACAGCTTTCTCTCGAGTTTTCACCAAATCCCCCAGTGGAAATAGTAGTTTCTCGAATGCCATTGAAATGTCTGGAAAGATTCTTAAACGGAGCTCCTTTGATGTGTACATTAAAAGTCAGGATGATGCTCTTCATATTTTAAGTGTAAGTTTTATATGTAATTGTTTATCGACAATAATAATACATAATAATAATTATTATTATTACTGGAAATTAATTTCAATATTCACTCATTCCTTATGTTATGGTCACAACAGTTGGGGATATTTGCTGGAGGTTTGAGCTCTTTTACGAGTTCAGACACGGATGGAGCGGCTGCAGAGGTAGATACTGAAGAGGCTACTGCGGGTATGGAGTTGACACTGATGGGTGTTCAGATGCGTCCATTAATTTTCTTTACGGGCAAAGGAGAACTAATGAGCATGGTTTGGTCTGGGGCTGGTTCTGAGAAAACTTCTGCTCTTCAAGTAAATCTTATATCATATCAATATAACGTTACAAACTTATCTGTATTTTTAATTGTGACTACTTATATGTATTTTCAGTTTTTTATATTATATATATAATAACAAAATATTTTGTATCTCTCCAGGGAAATGTGATTCTTCAAGATGAAAAACGAGTGATTCCTTTGTATTGTGGACTCGTAGCTGATGTTAATATTCAAGGAGGTTTATCCTTCGACTTGGCTGGTCAAATTCAACTTTCATTGTGGCATCGTACGGCCAATTCTTTAGTAGAAAACAAGTAATGTTTACATACACTATATAAATTAATTATCTACGTGTCACTGTAAAATATGTATTAATTATAATGTGTTTTGTCCATAGAGCGGGTTTACTTCTTCAAAGTATAATTCGGGTAGACACTTCATTTGTCCGAAGTCGAGTTGACTATACAATGGCCGCGGAGGCAGCCCTTCATTTCACGTCTGACATTAATTTCTACGATGGTGTGCTCATGTGTTTGAAACTAACACAACCTGAGTTCAGTATCAAGTGAGTTTTTTTTTTGAAAATATATGTCATTTTAAAGTAATATAATATTATATGTCCTATTACATATTATAATTGTACTTGGAATGTTTCGACAGACAAAATATTCACAAGACTGAGAGGATTCCTGGGAGTAAACACAAGTTGAGGAAGGCTAGGTATAAGACGACTCTCGTCTCTGGTATTACCTACGCTCTAAACAAAAAAAATTCTCAACTTTGTGATGTCATGTATAAGGACGAACTATGAAAACTATACTAATCAAAAAAAGGAGTAAAATATATAACTCCATAAATAAATATAATTTGAACCATTTTATGCTCTTCATTAAAATTTTAGCCTGGCTATTACGAATCGTTTTAGCATATAACATTACTATAAAATGTATGTATTTAAGTCGGTATTTATCTATTTATTAAGTAAATACTTAGGGAAGTTTAGTTTATCGATATAGATGTTCAATATTATACTGAAATCAAAATGTATACCTATACAACTAGTTAAATACGATGATGAGAATTATTATTATATGTTGAATGTGTATTTATTTGCGCGACTTGATTATAAGCTGGCCTTTTGTAGAGTAGTAAATTAGAGTAGATCTTGTTATAAATGTAGAATAGATATTAGAATAGACTGAATCTATTTACTTAATTCTACATTATATACAGGTGTGTATAATAATTTAAAAAGACAGTCGTTATTGAAAATATGTATCAAAATTAAAATTATATACATCGTGTGTGTGTGACAAAATAAATTAAAAGAACATTTATTTTGTGAATTTGAGTTTATAGGTATATATTTATATATACACATGGTCACTTTTTTATTCTTCATTCAAATCTTAATATTTAATATATAATAGTTTTTTTAAGTATACATAATATTCTTAGCACTTTAGCACTTTAATTAAATAGTTGCCCCTTGTCATGGTCATCTTATTCTCAAATATACACTTTCAAACTAAACATGAAAAACTTACAAATTAAGTACTGAATTTGACAAACACTTTTGGACGGGAGAACACGGCCATTGCCAATTCTAATTTCTGGAGCTGCTGTTCTAATTTGATTTTGTGGTCACGGACTCTCATTGTGTCAATTCGGATGGGGACCCGATTCAGCTCATTTATCAGCTCGTTGTAGTCTGCAAAAACAAATTAGAAAAATGCTAAATTAATAATTGCTTACAATAACAATAAAAAGGGGAAAAAGTAAGACTTTATAATTAGGAAACAATGTATTACTTTTCTTGAGTGAAGCAAGAGTTTCTACTCGTTCGTGGTCAGCCATCAAGACATGGCCAGGTGGAGCAGCTATTATTTGAGAGTAAAAGTCATTATTAATTTCATGTACTATTTCCAATAAATGTGTATACAAAAGCAAAAAAATGAAACAAAATGAATTCTCTTTTAATTGTGTTTTAAACTGTTTTACATTGTTGTATGTCTGCTTCTCTCTTATCCTTTTCTTCTTGAACCTTCCACTCCTCTTGTCTTGCCTTTAAATATCTATTAAAAACAAAATTGTTATTAGCATAACATAATGAACAACTCACATATTGTACTTCCTAATTTGTATAAATCCATGTACTTTTGAGTAAATGATGTCTTGTTTTTCTACTTACTTTGGTACAGACCCTAAGGAATGTGGTAGTTCAGTACTTTGTTTTTCCTTGTCCCTTGACCTTGAACTTTTAATCACAGTTGAAGATGAGGATTTCTTCAGATTTTGAGCATTTCCTCCCGAGTATGGAAAGCTGCCACCGTTATTATCATCATCTTGATTCCGGTCTTGCATCCAACCTTGATCATAACCATGTGGTGGTCTTTGCTGCTGCTGCTGTTGGGGTTGATGATGATGAGGATCATGTAGTTTATTTGTTGGAGGGAATTGTTCTAAACTATGGCTTCGAGTAGGTTTTTGTAAGTCCAGATTTTGGAAATCTTCAATAATTCTCGTTTCCTCTGTATTACAACCACGGGAAGTTCTAGATGAGGATCTTCCACTCCCTTCACTTGCACCACCAGTCACACCAACATCCTCAACAGTCTCTTCTGCACAAATACCATCACAAGGTAAATATTCGACACGATGTAGCGTTTTAACATTGGGGAACTTTTCAAAATGAATGGCTGGATGAGGAACATTATGTGTAGGATTTACTGCTTGATCATTAAATCGCCAATTATACACAGACTCATCTTGTGGTTGAAGACCACGAGGTTTTCTTTTTGCTCGGGGAACATAATTTCCTGGACCTTCTACTCCTATATTCGAAGATGAACGTTGTGGTTGTAAACTATTTTGACTTGTGCTTGTTCCAGCTGATGCGGAATTTGTCATCAAACTTTTCTTATTATTACTTGCTGTTGTAGCCAAGTCAGAGGAACTTCGTGATAATCGACGATTAATGCCATTATTAAAGTTTCCATTTGAAGCTCTATTTGGATTTGTTTGTTGCTGTCCTCCAAATTTATTTGGTAATAATTTACTGGCTGCTGAGGATGATGACTGCAATTTAGATCTCGAAGACACGAAAGTACCATCATCTCCTCCTGCTCCTCTCTCTCGGTTCGACTGTATCATGAAAAATAATATAAATTAAATAATTAAATAATTACATTGCAATATTATTTGAAAAAACTAAAAAACCATCTCAAATTTAACACTGTACCATTTTAGTCATTTTACCCATGTCCTTTTTATCTCATTATACCCTGATCTATAACCAATACTAGGTATTTTTGATTGAAATTATTGTTATTATTCACTTACTCGAAGGAGATCTCCGACTCGTGAAGTTACATGAGCGTATTTGGCATTTTTGGTCACTCCAGGTATGAAAGCTGCTTTCATGGGCTCTCCACGATTTTGATGTTTATTCTGAGCATTAATTTTTCGGATTCTCCGCACATTCTCAAACATGTAATCTTTTTCTGGTCCTGGAACTGCAAATATTTACAGAATCACAAAACCTTTTAGTACAATAATATATATATAAGTATATATTTGAATCTTATTGAACCTATTGTATTGAATATAATATACATATGTATGTATTACAAATCACGGAAAACACTTATTAATAAGTATTATTATTATAGATTATATAGTTGATTGAACAAGCCGTTTCGATTTCTCAAATCCAATGTACACATTTCATGTCTCAAGTCAAGACACGGAGAGAAATGAAAAGAAAAAAAAGGCTCAAGTAGGACAGAAAAAGAACACGAATAGAGTCTATATCGATACAATATACAATCAGATGAGAATAATTCAATCTCTTACTAGAAACTATAGTACCGATTATATATATATTATATACGTGTACAATATCTACATGTCAAATGTCCACAAATATTTCATTATTTACATAACGAAAAGCTTGACTATTAACTATTACAGCCAAGGTATTGTGTCCTATTATACTATATCTAATATACACATGTGAATGACATTGAGAAAACATTGAACAAAGCCTTTGCATGTGGTCATCTCACATAGAACCGGGGGGAATGGGAAACAGTTTAATGTTATACAGAGTTTCGGTTTTCGGTTCACTCGGCCGTTCGATTTCTTCAACTCCTATATACCTTTTCCTATATATACATATACTATATACACATATAAAATATTATAAGACATGCACGAAGGTAAATATAACTATAATACATAAATCTAAACTCGTCTACCTGTATTTTGTATTTGGGAAAGAAAATAATCAATATATAGCGAATGCTATAGAAGTAAGTACATACAAAAAATATACTTCAAGTGCGAGAGGAAAACCCCGAAAACCGGACTATACAACTACAATACAAACTATATACAACTACGAGTTTCTCTATGTCCAGGGTAGAGGTTACTATAGATCAATCTCACATAAAGATGGACATACAAGATACGAACATAACATAAAAATTCCTCGACCTTTATAAATGAAAATAATAACAAAAAAAGAAACAGTGTCAACAAATGTAAAGTCGAATATAATTTTCCGGTACAGAGTCGAGTGTGTGGAATGAAGGTCTCTTACTTTTCCAATAGAAAGGTGGTAATGTGCTTGTGGTTCCATGTCCATTGTTGTACGTGGTCACATGTCCATTGTTGTACATGTTGTTATGGGGTCATCAGATACAAGATAGAAACCACTTTTGGAGGCCCACTACAAAGTCCTCAAGCCTTAAGCCACGTCGCAACACTAAAATCAATTTCAAAAATGATACAGAGAGAGAAAGAAAGAAAAATTTGCCTTCGCGGATTGACTATTTGAAAAAAGTCTTGATGCATTTTTGTTATGTATTTCAATAGCGTCGCTTTTTACTGTTGTGTCCCCTGTAAAAGTAGCTGCCCGTTCTTTCCTTTCGTTTATGCGGGAAATGGGAAGCTTCTTCTGGTACAGTCCGTTTCCATGGAAAACCATTTCCTATTTTGCCCCTACATGGAGAGGACGATGGACATTCATTTAATTTTAATTCACAATGACGAAATAATTAACTTTCTCGTGAAAATAATAAATGCAAAAATCTGTACAGGTTGTTCAATGAATCACGTTTATTTTCCATCTTTTGTATGTACCTATTTTTAATTAACTACACATAAAACTAACTAATCGTAAGTACCATAATGAAAATTAAAGATGTAAAAATGAAATACATGTATTTATCTATCTATACTTAAATAAGTATTTATGACAAATGATAAAATGGACTAAATGGATGGAGTGAATTTCATTTCTGTCCCGTCTATTTCTTTTGACTTTTACCACCGGCCTCATTGGAATTATTAGAATTGGATTTGGAATTATTTTTAGAGCCTCCAGGGGATTTCTTAACGGAAGGTTTTCCTTTTTTCCCCGTGTCATTTTTACTGGAGGGATTACTCGTGATGACGTTCGTCTTATTATTATTATTTGCTTTTTTATCACCCGACGCTCGCTTTGAGCTTTTCCTCGATCGACCCTTGTCATCAGATCGCTTATGAGCTTCAAATTCATGTGAAAAAGAAGAGAGAAATTCAATACAAACTTTGTTTAAAAAAAATTAAATTTTCGTATATATGTTTACACATTTAAAAATATGATGATTATTAATTACATTTTATTTTGGTCTCGGATGACGGTCGCGTTGGGAAATGATGAGCAAATTCACTTGTGTGGACATTAAACTCCTGGCTACCCTGTGAGGCCATGTGATCCGCTTCCTATACACACAATTAAACAATTAACAACCCAGAAAATGTATGTACTTATATATAGTGAGAAGGAAACTGATGATAAGAAGAGAAAATAAATAGATTGATAAATAATGTTGTTTGTTTTTACGGTGGGTCGGAGAATGTCGACGACATGATCTGAATCCGCGTGTAAAAGATTGTCAATTCGTCCCACAATCCCCTTGGACGGACTCAAATTGTTCATATTGATGTTATTGCTGTTATTGTTGTTGGTACTGGCAGCGGGTGGAACATCGAGGATAGCGGAAGTAATTTTAATGCTGAATTCTTTAATGGCTTCTGATTTGTTGTTTGGAGATTCGGATCCAGGAATATCCCCTGGATTCTTGGATTTAGTCTC
>JAIUND010001223.1:0-39606 GCA_034699125.1 Gisinianus flammeolus
AGGAAGCAGTGTATGGAATTTCATGCAAATCTAAAATACTTGAATATTTCAGTTTTACTTAACAGCCGGAGTTGCTCGAACAATTTTTTCTCGGACAGTATATTTCTACTTTGGCGCGCCATGAGTTTTTTTTCGATGAAATTTCCAGTGATTTCTCATTTTCAATTCGCAATGTAGTTCAACCGCGCACTCACCCCCACAGTCCCTATACCACACTCACAGGCACCCCACACCTTCCCAAATCGTGGGGAGACTGTGCGGGTCATAATTACAATTAACTAAAATTAAATTCAAGACATTTTAAAATCAGAATACCTTCTACGTTCCATTAACTGTATGCCAAGCTTAAAAAAAAGTCAGAAAGTTCGATTTTGAGGGTTTTAGGACAAGTTGAATGGAATCACTCCCGAGATACTTTTCAACTCGATTAGACGACCTCACTTTCAACCTCTCATTAATTAACTAATGGACGGAATTGTTTCAAAACTTGATAGAATGTAGATCTATATTTCGATATTCCTAAAACAATTTGTCCAAAAAATTAGTTAAACTGACTTAAAATGGCAGTTCGCACACACAACCCACCCACACACTCACCCCAAGTGACCCTATGCAAAAAAATGCAAAAATCATTTGATTTTGTGGCTTTAAATAAACACGAAGAATACGATGAACTTGAATAAAGTTCATATAAACAACAAAAATTCAAAGAATTAGAAGAGAAAAAAGACAAAAGGAAAAAATTGTCATATAAATTAAGACGCAGGAGAGAGACAAAGAGAAATGGTCTCATGATGAATCTCTCTCACATGTCTTCTTCCTCCTTTCAAATGTCATCCAACCATGTCAAAATCCATTAAGACTATGAAACGAAACGACACTTGTGTAATAAGCATCTCAAAATTATCCCTATTTCATTTTCTCAAAAGGTAAAATAAATAGCCTCACATATAATTTCCCGAAACCCATACACATCTGTATAATAAATAATAATAATTTACGTTGGCAATCAATGTTAATAAAAGAAATTATACAACAATCTAACAGTGTAAGTATGGTATAGGATTTTCAATTTTCTTGAAATAATTGAATGAATCTGTGAGAGAGTACCTAAAGAGTAGGATGATTTTTTCAATTTTCTACAAATAATGGAGAGGAATCCCAAAAGTTCAATGTTGTCAAGAAACTCACGATATATAGACATTGCAAAAAATTGTTGGAATCTGTAATGACTTTTGTCAACGTACAAAACCGTCGTCTTTCTCCTCCAAATTGCTAGTGGAAACAATAAAAATGAGTTCTGCATGGTTGACATTGAAAAACAAATGAAGTCTACTTGCTCACAACTTACAATTGAAGAAATAATTAGATGGATCATCATTACCAACAACTACTAATTGCACAGTTGTCTTTTGTCTTGTATAACACCACTCTTAACTTGACTGTAATGTCAACTGCTACAAAATGTCAAAAATATATTTTAACGCTATACACATGGAAATTATAAATTTATAATTAAATTTTATTATAATGTCATTTGTTTTCTGTATTTTCTTTCGATGAATGAGGGAAGAATCTGGAGTGCGTAATAATGAGATGATGATGATAGTGAAGAGAAGAATATTTTCACTATGAGCACACATAGGTACCTATACACATGCATAAAATGTAGCCGACATTTCTGCTCAAGTTGGGAAGAGTATACCTATATTATAGTAACGTTTAAGTAGGGAGGGTGCACTTGGGAATTAATGTATTACTGAGGAGGAGATGTGCTTGGGAAGCATGAAGTTCACTCGGAGTCGGAGCTACTATACATATATATATATATATACAAACTCGAGAGCTCAAAACCTTTTATTATAACAATATTATTATTATATTCCATTGTGTATACACCTGACGAGTATGCACATATTTCCGTATTTTTCTTACATTTTATCCCCCTGCGAGTAAATGTGACAGTTCTGTATCTTTCTCTCCTTTTCTCTTCCTATATATAATAATATGCAATACGTACGTTTTTATTTTCTACCTTATCCATCTAAAATCCATTTGATGAATCATCACTATATATCACGATTCTCATTTTTCCCAGGTCAACTACCAGAAATCTACATTACACTCTCTCGTATTAGTTCGAGTATTGGTGTTTATATCCTGACAATTTTAATGAGTTTGATTTTAATAGCATACGCAAATTACATTTTGAGAATTTTATAGGTGAACCACATAAAGTATGTAATGTAATTATACATATCAAATCATCCAATGTTAAAATACAACAAAGTACAGATGAACTGAGAGTATACTGAAACCTCATAATCAATTTCCTACTTGACGTTATCTTGACCACGAGATCTCATCCGAAAATCAGGAATGTCATCATTTGAAAACCGCAAACAAGACACGTTCAAGTATATATTACATAATATATATAATATATATTTTTACTGAAAGTGTTGTCAGACATTAGAAGAGAATGTAAATCATGATATAGTTTGAAGAAAAAAAAAAAACAGAAAAAAAAAGTTCACAGGATTCACATGGTCATAAAGGTCAAGGGTGAAGGCCATTGCTCGACGGCAGCAAACGTTTTTTCAAAGATTGATAGATTTTTGCCATTATTATAAGTGATTTGTGCATGATGAAAACTTGAAGATTTTTTGTATTTCTGACAAAGGGAGCAGGAGGAGAATTGTATAGTTTTAACTATTGTATTTATATTATATAGTGAATGATTTCATTTCCAGTCACGGAAGAAGAGTGAATGAAGCAGCATATATGCCATCGGAATGATTTAAACTATAATTATAACACTAATGTTGTATATATGCGTGTGTGTGTGTGTGTGTGTGTGTGTGTGTGTGTGTGTGTGTGTAACTGTGTAATACACACTGTGTATGAAACAAGGGGGAAGTACACAGTATGAAAAGTCAAAGATAGTGCGTTTAAGAGTGAGAAGCTAACTGCCGTTTTGTGCTGTTATGGTTGAACTGTAATAATATTATATATTATATCTGTGTGTATATTCTTACGAAGATATACATACCTATATAGACGCAAGTTATTACGTGAAGAAATGAGGTCATACAAAATAATAATATATATTTTGAGCGGTATATGGTAGTATGAGTAATGGGAATTGAAAATAATAGCAAATGATGTAAATACCAAGTAATTGTGTGTGTACATATTGAAAGTAATAGATTTAGGTAATGCAGACGGCAGGATAATGTTTATCATTCATCATGTACATTGTTGACTAAGGGAGTATGAGTAAGTCAAATTCAAGTTGAATTTATTGATATTTACGATTTGTAAAGTCAGCAGTAGAAGGAAAAAAGAGTCACCAGTCGATCAATATTATATTGCAATCTGTAACAGGAACAAGCTTTGAATAGTTTGAATACTTTCCGGAATATGCACACTACTTATGTACTGTGCTATCAAATGAACCAAACAAGAAAGGCGACAGATCCAACGACAACCCACAACTACAAAACACTTTTCTCTTTCTATATACATACGTGACTAATCATCATATCACATTTACATAGTAGCTTACATTGATGACTCATGAAATCAAGTTATCATGTGCAATGAACGAGTGATCTCTGCCCCCTTTGTTTCTAGTATATGTACATGTATATATTACCTATGTGTGCATAATTGTTATTTAATCTGGTAGACAAGTTAAATTCTAAATCAAAATCAATTGATATAGTGTAAAATTACTGCACAATTGCACTAACAATATAAGTACGCAAAATTTTATACTCCCTAATTACTTTTCCTTAAACCACGGTTATGGCCTCCAATAGCTATAATTGTTTTTACTTTTTATACTTTAAATTTGTTTTAACTTTAATCGATACTTTGTTTGTACTGGTCTCATATGAAATCACTTGAAGAATATAAGTAGTCATTTTGAGAAATGAGTTTCAATAAATACTCATGACTTCAATAAACTATTTTTGCAGGGAGGCTGAAAAATGCGTAGCCGGCAAAATGTAAATGGCATGCTATCAGCTATACAGACACAGACCAACATTAAATCATAAAAATCTAGACAGTTTACTTACAGTTTGACTATTATTATGTATATGTGTGTAATGTGTAACTAAAAAATCAATTTCATGTGTACTTTGCTGGTGTTGATCGTTCCAATGTGTAAAATGACACTGATATCGCATTTACCCATTACACACAAAAAAACTTTTCTTATCTATTATCAAGCGTGATAATAGCGATAAACGACACAACACCTGCCCATGGACTCCCCTTGCAGAACGGATAATAAAATAAACTATCATAATTGAATATTTTTTTTCTCTGATTTCGTTTCCAAAAAAATTAAATGTCCTCATTCTAATTTCGCTCTATATAATAATGTAATAATATATACAGAGAGATTACAACAATATGACTACATACGGACAAATCTTTGTTTTTTTAACGAGATTATATATACCATTGAAAAAGGTTTTCAGCCTTGCATACGTATGTATTTACTTACTATGTGGATTTTTTTATTAAAAAACAAGCCTGGTTAATGATCTTTTAAGAAATTATATTAGGTACATTTCACTATGTGCTTGAGTACGTTCCTTGGAAAAATATTACACCTGTGAGGAACAATATTTGTTTTCCAGAATGAAATCCAATATCAACGCTATACATATGTTTATGCACGTGTTTGTCCGTTGGTAATAATAATAATAATAACGTTCCGAAGTCAGTATACATAGAGAGTTTAAAATTGGAAATTAATCGCATGTAAATACTTATGTTGATGTTAAAATGCCTATCAACTTTTGTCCCTATAGATTTCATCTTGGAAATTTGAAGGATGTGTATAAGTAATAATGATTTAAATTTTCTCACCTCTGCAATGAGCCTTCCAAAAACTGTAATCCCCACAGTGGGTGAAAATAATATTTTGACTCCGGGACGGATAATAAGTTCGCCACTTGCTTCAACAATCACATCATCTTTCACATAATAAGGCGAAGTGACACGATCCAGAATGACTGGAACTGTAATTGACCCTCCTAATTCTCCATTTACATTATTAGAAATTAATCCAATTAGTAGTAATAAAACTATTGAAGAAATCCCAGGCACACTTTTGTAATCGTAATTAAAAAACTGATGACACATTTTGAACATTATTCGAGATGAGGACGACGAAAATGGGATGCTGCAGGACATTCTATCTTTGTCTTTCTCCTTCTCCATTTCGTTATTCTTATTATTAGTATTCGGGGATTTATTTGAACGGCGGGTTGATCTCACCCTCTTGAAAGGTGAGAAGAGGGCCTCTTCTCGTTTTATTCCGTTCTTGTCTTGTATCTTCTCTGTTTTTCTCTTGAACATTATTCCTTTTTGTTCATTATTGTGATGTGTCAAACTCATTTATAACACTTTTAAATTACAATAATATGTATTTGAATCTTGACACTTACATTAAAATGTATAGTTTACTAAAAATATAAAAACAAAACGATAACCTTTTTGACACACACGCACTATATTATGTTTACCACGGAGTCCTCGTCGTATTAGGAAAACATTTTGAAATCATCATGTTTTTTTCAAAATCTTCAATTTTCTTTTCCAGAAGCATGACATCATAGAACAAATCAAACAATAAATTTTCTAATTAAAATTTATCCACATTACTCGATGTGTGTAGTATTTTCCAGAGTCCAAAAAGCTCCAAGATGAAATACGTTTTTTATTGCTTTTCAATTTGTTGAATGGAATATCGTTTTCTTCAAAACTTAAATTGTTCAACAAATGTGTTCATTTTCATATTTAGAAAAGGATGTAATAAATTGTAAGAATACAAGCTGGAACGGATGTAAAATTTCTTTCTATGTATATAACCGGAAGAACCAAAATGTGTATCACAAAAAAATTTAAATTAAAATATTTATTTTTTAAGTACTTATATATATATAGACGGAATGTTTCAACTTTGTATAATTCACATTTTATTTGATAAAATAAATCAATGAAAAAGGACATGATTCATTTAAAATAATAATAAAAAATAATATTATTATTCTGATATTGAGGAATGTGTGAGAAGACTATTGTGAGAGGAAGAAATAATCATCCTGTCTTCACATTCTCTCTCGACTGTGGACTGCGACTACTGACGACGGTTTGCTTACCTTTTGTAAACTTTGTTTTGCAAGGCAAGAGGCACGTTGCCGTTTCAACGTTTCCCATTTTAAAACACAAGTGAGATGAGCGAGTAGTACATATAATCTTGAATCATAATTTTTTGTGGAAGTATAATATTTTATATTATATATATAGTCAGCAGTGAGTACATGTTTATCCAATACACAGGTTTATCCAATAACAAAAAAATGTTGTACGGTTAAAATTCTCTCTCGCTCTGTCTTTCTCATCTGATGAGCATTTTTTGCTATATACCACCTTTTTGTAGATAGCAAACTTTAGGTTGTTCTTACGGACTTGAGGAGAAGAAGATTTTAGGGAAGGCGTTGCCCACATGGAGAAATGGCAATGGATATGCACACTCACTTCTTCATCAACGTTAAAATTCAACTTCAACTTTCAACTGACGATTTTTGGGTGTAAAAAATGACGAATACATACCTACTTTTTACCTGTGTATGGCCCTTACCTGTTGTGTATATGTATATGCCTATAGGCATAGTGAGATTCCAAACATCTATAGACAGATGTTTGGAATCTCACTATGCCCTTCAAATGTTTCATGTATAGTATTGGTATGAGTTGTGTCTTTACATAGATAAAACACTATAGTCCCATTCTTCAATCTTCATCCCTTATTATGTGCGGCAGTCGACAGGTAAAATATATACATACATATCAAGAATTGGAGAAAAAAACTGTGTGTATACACACTGCGTGCTTGCAACCCCCTCCAAAATGAATGCCGTCCTCGCTTTTCACTCTTTTCAAAAGAACACACGAAGACAGCTGATACCCAATATGTATAATAGGTATACTATAATAGTTGCCGTTAAAAAAAAAACCCTCAAGTACCTACTTACACGTACATATAATATATATGCAGGTATTCATAAACATTGAAGCTAAAAGGGAAACACGAGAACTTCATGCAGCAGGGAGAAAGGGTTAAGTGAGGGTGTTTCATTTGCTCTGTCTCTCCTTCGTAAGTATATACTACAGGTGAAAATAAATTTCAAAAAATAAATAAAAATAGATTTGGGTCTCTGTAAATGGATAAGCAAAATGTTAATATTCCACTCCACATGTAATACAAGTTTCATACAATATTATTGTATTTACATTATGAAATATTATCCGAGATAAGCATGAGCCATATATATCATTTGATACAGATTTTTTCATTTGTACAAGTATACCTGTCTCATAATGAGACTCATTTTTATGAACTCCGGATCCGAAATGCGTGTGTCATATTCACAGTACGTAATAATTATGTATTTAGTCAAATGCATCTTATGCTGAAACATTCTCTTCGTTTATTTTGTATATATTTGTTGTGTGTTATATATTTTATATTAAGTTTTATCGCTTTGGTTGTTTTTTCCCTTTCATTTCATGGCAGAGTCTGCTAACATATATATTTATATAAAGAAATACAACATACAGAACACCTAATAGGAAAAAAAAACTGAATTATGAACTCATATGATATAGGTGTAACATTTAAATTGCCTGAAAGCAGAGTTAATTAGTAATTATGTATTTAGCTTATTTTGTATAGAGATTAGAACATAAAATTAAAAGCTATAGGCTATATTTACACGTTAAATATCTATAAGTAAAACTATTATGAAATAACTCATAATCAAGTTAAATATAATGTTTTATATTACACTATTTTATAATATATTTATATATACAAGTTTTACAGTATAATAATAATGGATGAAGTCTACTAAAATCATTACTTAGATAACTATACATGGTGGTAATAATAATAATAATAATAATAATAATAATAATAATAATAATAATAATAATAATAATAATAGTAATAACTTATAACCTAGACTTTGTACAATTAATCTAAATTTTCATAAAACTTTGAACTACTTTTCCATCTCGTTTTTTTCTTTTCAAAATGATGCTATAAGATTCTACTATAAATATCTTTCAACCATAATAATAATAATTATCTTGTTGTTTGTTGAACATGCTATATGTATACATATTATAGTACCTATTATTATTATTAATTTTATGATTAGGTATATAGTTCTTTCTCTCCTTGAAGTAATAATAATAATAATCATAGCAATATGTACTTAATATTAATTCATAATATATTATGTCTTGCTTTTTTTTCTCCAAAAATTCTATTCAAAATTGAAATAATTAAAGTCAACAGAGAATATATATTTTTTTCAATCAGTAATATAATATATTTTTAACATTATTCTCATATATTATACTTCGAACAAGTTTGTTGTAAATCATACTTTTCCTTTTTTCATACATAAGAATATTATAAAGAAAACATAACATTTTGAATACAGTATAAGCAATCTCCAACACTTTATATATTTATCATAAATATCAATGATATTATATCATCATTCATCTTCCCATCATAGGATTCAGTAATTAAAAATCCATTCAATCTCTCTAGACAATTAGAAAAATTGTAGTATACGATTTAAAATAATATTAGGTAATAAGAAAATGTATTAGAAGTATAGGAAGGTTAATCGGAGGTGAGAATGGGTAAAGAGATAAAAAGTTTGTGTCTTTAGATCTTTACGTGTTTTCAATTTAAAATTATATATCATGTGTCTATAAAAGTTAAATTCGTACATACTAGAAATTGACAGTCTCAACAAATTAGCTGTATACTTTTTTTCCCCTTACACATCCTTGATAATAATAATTTTACTAATGATTACACGAATATGATGATGATTCGCAATAATGAATTCCATATATAATATATGAACAATGATAAATGCATATATATATGTGTAACATGACGTGATCTTTGAATTCGTGACTACAAGTACAACTGATTTTAAAAGTAATAAACTAAGTACCCTTTTGAGTAAGTACTATTTGCTATCTGATAAGACTTTTATACTGAATTAAAGAAAGAATATTAATGTTAACAATAATGATGATAGTAATATAATAGCATTAGACGTTACAGTTACACCGATTTATATTATACACCTTTCCTCATTTCTCATTTTTTTTAAAAAAGTGTACAGAATTAAAACTGATAAAGATTTAATTTTGCTCTTCTTTCCTTCTTTTTTTCTCTGCTCTTTTTTACGTACAAAATGCTGAAAATTCCTTTGGCCGGAGATTAACAGTACAAACATTAACATATTAACATTGCAGAAGCAATGATATTATCCATAAGTAAACCTATAGATATATATGTATATACATGACGGTCCTAGTACATACCTGAATTTTCTTTTGTATACGTGGATTTCATCCAGATATATGTATTATATATGTATTTGAATACTTGTTTAAATATATTATGTATGTGTAGTCTCAGTGTGGCTTTGTGATATTGACTGCTTCTGTCGTCTGTCACTCATATTATTATTATCATTATTATTACTATTATAATGACGGAAGAAAATCAAATACGTGCACATACTGTTAAAATGTACAGTAAAATAGTTCTAATATGCACAATGATAATTAAACAGGATTATTCTATTGTTTTTTACGTTTTTTTATATCTTACTAATAAAGAGTGTTTTAAAATAAATTTCACATATTTTAAAGTTTTAAAATATGTGAAAAGTTGAGAAAAGTAATCTATTCATGATTCTATTATAGGAATTGCATTCTCTTGATGAATTCGTCATGTCATATAATATATTGGTTGGTTATACAATATTTCTTATTCCACTTTCACATTTCAGTTATGTATGTAATGTATGTACTATATTTACATGTATATATAGTTCCATGACAGTTATTTTTTATCAGGTAGTCAAGTTTTTTTTAAAGAATAGGTAAGAATTCCAAATTTTCATTTAGCCGTGTATGCAGTATGTGTGTACATGATGTGATCTATTTGCAGGTCCAGTTTCCATTTTGTTTACAACAACTATACTAATGTACACATATACTTTATACAACATATATTATATTGTATGCATGTTTAATTTCTCTATCTAAAGTAAATACTTTACTTAAACATAATCTGTTTTCTTTTCCTAGTCGCTCTTGGTTTTTCTTTCTCACTGTTGTGTTCTTTTTCCTCTTTCTCTTTTCCAACAAGGGAACAGTTTTATTGTAATATATATGTATATATGGGTATGGTTTCTGTTGCTGTTGATGACAATAATTGTATAATATTCATAATATATTATATACTTACTATGAATATAATTGACATGTACACTTGGAACAGTCACATGTTCTACTTTGTTGAATCATTATGTCTCTGACTGCAAATAAAGAGAGAAATCAATAGATTCAATATTATTTCATATATTTATAACATTTTATACATACTAGTGTAACTTGCCACTATAGTTTACGTAGTATTAAAATGATAATAATAATGATTAACTACTTAATCAACTTACTGTTTCCGCGCTATTCGGACAAAGGGTTTTGTATACAGTTTCGATGAAAGTTCGTCTAATACAAAAAAAAGAAAAAACGTAACGAATATAAATATCAGTTTAGAATATACAAAATAAATTTTTACAAAAGACATGTTATCCTTATCATCTTTCTTACTTAGCGCTAAGTCCTCCACCGGGTGGTAGATCAGGAATATTCTCATCACTTAGATATTGAAGTATATGAGGAAGCTCAATTGCTCCTCCAGATTCTTCGACCAGCTCCGTGACACGCTGCTTAAGAAATGATTCAAGAGCAGCTTCTTTTTGTGCTGCCTCTTCTTTTGGTGGAGGACAAGATGGGAAAGTGACCAATACGATACTCATATTATCTCTACTACCCTGTTAAAATGAAATTAATAAACACATACATGTAGATCTAGATGCACATGAATAGAAATACTTGAGAGGATTCCCCTCAAAAAAATTGAATTCTGCCATTCATTACTCACTTTGTATAGACATGTGTCAATAACTTGATTACAGATGGATTCTAAATCGTTAGTGATTTGTAGCCGAGAGCGAATAAACTCAACGAGATCCTCGTTTGACATCACATCCCACACACCGTCACAAGCCAAGACTAAAAATTCATCTTGTTGCTCTTTACGTTGCTCTACGGAAATTTCGGGTTCAGGTGATACTAGTTGCTCACACGGACCTTTTCCTTCTACATTCTTGTACTCGTAATCACCAAGAGCTCGAGAGACAGCCAAACTACCGTTTACCCTATTTGAATTAGTAAAAAATATTTATACTTGAAAACACATTTTCAAAATGTTATACACAACGGTACAAGTTATATTACTATGAATGTCTCGCCAATAGTAAATAATTTAAAGGGTAAAATATTTACCTCTGAATCATGACACTTCCGCCGGCATTTTGAATCCTTTCTTTTTCCACTGGATTAATTGGTTTATGATCTAAAGTTGAAAATGCAACTGAGCCATCACGACAAAGTACTCCTCGTGAATCGCCACAGTTGGCAATATACATATGTGATGGAGAAATTAAAACACAAACGGCTGTTGAGCCACTCTTATCCTCCCCACTAGCCATTTCCGGTATAGTTCTCATTTTATCATCAAGAAGTAAAAATCCTATAAAAAGTATAAAAAAATACAATACCAAACAAAATAGATGTCATAGATTATATTATTACGTACATTATTGAATTTGATCTTCAAACATAGTATTTGAAGTATGTACACAAACAAACAAAATGAACTCTAACGAGTGAAACAATTACCATCACGTATTCCTTTTTTAATTTCATCAATTGAGACATCTTGAATCTCCTCGGTGGCGGAACGAGAAAACTGCTCTGTCTGGATTATAGTTTCTAAAAGGTTATCTGCACAGTGAGAGGAAACCCGTTCCCCTGCAAAAAAGAAAAAAAAATTAAATATGATGACTAGCCATTATGCGATTCTTCCCAATAGGCAAAAGTTTTTTTGTAAAAATACCTGCGTGTCCATCAAAAACGGCGAAAAATGCCCAATCTTTGAGTTGACCCGGCAATCTGAACAAATTAAGACGACGAATTCATTAAAGTTCTAAATCGTGATTAGTAATTTCATATATTATTATTTTTGAAGCTATTTTAAATTAGGGGATCTATCTTGACAAAATTCCTGACACTATTGTTTTGTCGTATCATAAGACTCTTGCATGTGTTTATATGAAGTATTATAAAGTATTATAAAGTATAGGGAAGGGGACATATCAATAATCCTACAAATATAATATATTATATATAATGAATATTATCATACTAGACACATTTATTTACTGAAAACATGTAATAGACATATAGACTAACCCCATGACTGCACAGTGGGCATCTTCCATTTCGATTCGCCATCCTTGCATTGAAGATAGACCATAGCGAAGTCCATTCCACTCTCCCTTTTCAGTATATTTGTCTGTTTTGGGTTTGTCCAAAAGGGCCCCCATCACATAATTTCACTTGAGAATAAAGTTAAAGATCACCACACTATTGTAGCCGTCCTTGTGTATACTTTTGATTACACTCCTGATTTTTCCTTTCCGTTAGTCTTCTTGATGCTTTGTCACAGTTGAGTGCATCCCAAATTTTTTAACCTATTCATATAAAATGTATCAAAGTAAATAAATATATTTGAACATTACTACATGATCATTCGATGCATAGAAAGTAGTTGAAGGAAGTATAAATTTCATATTTGAACAAGATATTTTTTCACCAAGACTAAATAAAATAGATGTGGATAACGAGAAAACTTATTGCGCTGTTTTCGTAGAGTCTATCGGCAGAAGCTGCCGATTCCTATACATTTTGTCAAAAGATTATACACCCAACTTGTACATATTTATAAGTGGGGGGGAATGTACCAAAATGACTTGAATAAATGTACTATAATATCGACTACAAAAAGTACAACAAATTGTATTACATCTTCATAATAATATTAGTTGAGAAATGTATTCTTCAAACGAAGGAATTACTTAAGCGATTTCCTTAAAAATGTTATATATTGATGGAGAATAAATGTAAACATGTAAACATACAAAAGTATTCAGAATTTATAGATGTAATATTAAAGGTTGTAAAGTATAGATGTTTGTGTAACAGAATTGAACCCTTTTTTTAAATAAATAAAATGAAAAAACCGTCATATAATTTATTATAATTTCCTATAAAAAATATCTCGTCGTCTAAAACAAAACAAAAGAGCGAGAGAGACAGGAATGGTAAAGAAATACATTCTACGCCACAAAGTATACGGAATCGTTCGAAAAAGTTACAGACTATAATGTAAAATGTACCTTATATTATGAAAATAAATAGAACAACAATCCACTTACGCTTTTAATTTATTTGTGTGCAGATTATTTAAGATGATTTTTATTAAGTATAAAGATGGTTGTTGGATATTGTTTGACGAGCAAGAATATAGAGTTTCAAAATGAGAACGAAAAAAGTATTGACGTCATTTCGATGCATTTCTGTAGGGTAGTATTATGAAGACAAACAGTGTTGTGTAACGATGGTTTTTGGTACTGAAATGATTGGTAATGAATTCACTATAATAATAATAGTGGTATTCCAAAGACTATGGAAATTATCGATAGTGAATGAATTACCAAAATTTTGCTAGTGAAATTAATGATAGTGAATTCACTACCACCGAATTGCTAGTTAAATTATAGGGTAATTAATTACCTCGGTAGTGAACTCACTAGCGAAAAAATAATTGCCAAATTAAATAATTACACAACACTGCTCGAAAACTAGCCGAGAGAAGTCAAGAGGAAAATTTAATAATTATTAAATTAATTCAAAATATTATTTGACTAAATAAATTATCAATTTGTCGATTAATTGGAAGAAGTTTATGATAGAGGAGACATATTTGAACAGACAACATTTAATTTAGTACTGTACTATTCTATTCAACTTGAATCTTCATTTCATTCAAAATTCAGCAACAATGTTGTTACATTTGTTACCACATTTATTCAGCAACAAAAAAATAATCTCGCTTGAATTTTCCTTGTGAGGGATACAAATCAGCTGTTTCCTCAAAACAAGTATAATATACGTCTCAGAATACCTTTTTTTTAAAATATATTATTATATTGTTAATTAACTTTTTATTATTATTACTTGTACTGTGTTCACGATTGTGAAAATGTACTTAATACACAGTATGACTGAAATTCAGTAGCATATCTGAGTTCGCCTTATATCGTCATTAAGTAAGTTTACTCTTTTATATATCATATAAGTATACTTAACTTTAAATTATTAGTAATAATAAAGCATGTATATACATACTTTATGTATGATGTATAGTATTTTTATTTAGGATTTTAATCTAACTTAACTTTCAATGTATTTGCATTATTATTTTAAACAGCTCGGACGCAGATAAATAGCGAAGAAATGGCCTTTTTGTCGAGTGCAACGGATGATGGAAGTTCAAGTGCACCTATCGATTTTCAAATTTCATCGTCTTCATCAGAGTCAGAATGTGGACACTATGAAATTCGATCAATGTACGAAAGAGAAAAATGTCCAGTATGTTTCAAGTTGAAGAAGAATTTCGTCTGTAAGGATTGTCTGATAAGAGGCGATTTTTGGCATTCATTATCATCGGGAGATATTCGTCAGAGGTACGTACATATTTACACAATATATATATATATTATATATATAGCAATGAATCTCTTCCTAAAAAGGTAAAGTTACCTTTTGGAATATCATATGTATAAAATAATATAACTGAATGAATGAAGATTCATCAGAGTTGATGAGGAGTTTATTATTATAATATTCTGTTTTGATAATCACATAGATATAATACATTAGTTTTGCTTTTGGTAATGTTTACACATATATATAAAAGGCGGATTTATTATGGACAGTCATTTCATAACATTTAGTTTTGAGTTGTTGTATAAGTATAAATAATTAAGTATTTAATTAAACATGATATAATAATATTATTTGAGAGACTCGTATAATTGTTATCATCCTTGAAAGGAATTATATAATATATGACTATTATGAGAATGTAATGTTTGAAGTTTTTCGGCAGACACCATTAACATCTCTGAAAAAATTAAAATAAATATAACAGTATAATTATTCTGACGTATTTCATTATCCGCGGATCTATAGTGGAGAGTTTACATTGAACGAAACTGTACCTTTTACTGCCTTTGCTACAGGCAAAGGATGGGACATTTCCTATTGTGCGAGGTAGTAGAATTCCATTTTTATCCAAATCCTTGGCGTCCACACATGTAATTTTGAGTGTTTCTTCGTTGACCATGATGAAACCGTGAAAGTCTCTTTCACATGGACTCCTCAATTGCACACAATCCCTCTATTTTTATAATTAAGTATAACTGATTAAACATATAGTGTTAAAAGTATTAGTGGTTAAGTGAAATCATGTATTATTATTACTACCTTCTTTGTTACAATCGGACATGCGAATCCTCCATAACATACAAAGTTGTCTTTTCTACAAAAATTTGGTAAACAAATAGCATCTCCAGTCACTCCCAAACTTGTATCGGCAGCTAATGCGAAATATTGTGATTCCCCACACGGTCCTCTCTCAAAGGCAGCATAACACTTTCCATCTTTTGAGTTGAAAATTTTTCCAGCTTGACAATCGCATTCAACTGTCCCATCTCGAAACAAAACAAGTGTCATGCCGCCTGGACAATTGTTGTATCTTAGTTTGTCCTTTTCTAGACAACTGCCATTAAAGGGGACTAGAGGGTAAGGACAAGATGTTTTTGAACATTTTGAAATTCCATTGACTTCTATAAGCCACTCGTTGGGTGCACAAGGTCCTTGTTCCAGAAGTTGGTAACAATTTGATTGAAAAATCACTTCCGATTTATCCTTACATGTCGTCAGTTTGTTGTCATCCTCGTCACCAAATTTTATTGAATTTCTGTTATTCGTTGGTGATAGCCATCCTGAACCTGAATTGATATGAAAGTGGAAGGGATTTAAAGTCACACCAAGCCCAGACGATTGTAATGGAGTTTTTGGATTTCCTCCGAAAGATCGCCCAGTAACATGTTGTTCTCTTATTACCTGTAAAAAACATACAAACATGGAGGACATTAATACAATGTCATATATATAGTAGATATTAGTAGGGGGTGTTTATCATCAATGCGATCGGATATATATCTTAGTATGAAATAAAACTTGAAATCTTACGTGTAAAGGTTTAATGGCTAAATTGGGATTGTTGATTTCTCTACTTGAAATGATTGACTCCACTTGGGGTACATTGTTGAACTGGTCAACTACAGTGGGAATTGTAGTTTTTGTTGTATAATACTGGTCATAAAATTGCTGGAGTAAAGATTCTATACTTTCTCCGGGCGATTGTGAAGAACCAGACTCTTGGATGATTGTAATAGGTAATAAGGTTACCAAAAGAACCTCAGTGAGAAGAAAAAACATGTTGAAACTGCCAAATGTCCCTTTCCCTGTTCGCTTTTGTATAATAGTAGTTAAAAAAAGAAACTACAGAATTAACTACCAATTTCACACTGATGAGATATTTACTTATTTATTTCTAATTGAAATGTCATTTGGATTATAGCCTTTGTACAAGGAAACTCACGAAATAAGAACCAAGTTTAACATGCAGAGTACGAATAATTAATAATATTATACGGTTTTGTATAGTATTTGCTCACAACCAGTTTTACACTTTATGATGAGAGAACACACGGCACTAATATAGCTGAAAAACGAATACGCAGCTTCTACTTGTTGTTGTTGTATATATTCTAGGAAGGGAAAAAAAGTCCGGCCGAAATAAGTTGCTGACGTGAGGAAGTAAAGTATTAAAGCTTGACCAAGTGTAACCTTGGTGGTCATGTATTTTCATGTATATTTTGCTAATGTACATTACATAAGATTTAGTTTTTAAAATGAATGGGAAAGAGTTATCAGATAAATCAGAGGTCACATTAAGAAAATTTGCGAAGCTATATACAGTCAGTAATGGCCAAGACATCTTAAATATAATTATGCATCTAGTATCTATATAGACTTAAATTGTACAAATTAGGTACGTTAGATTGATTGAGCATTTTCAAAGATACAATGTGTCTTGAAAATTCTTTGGAATGGATTCATTCACCATTTAATTCAGTTGGCGTTCTCTTCTTCAATTACTTGGCATATATGAGATAAAATATGCATATTTATTTGCTTTCAAACGCCATCAGAATTTTCGAATCACAGAAAAATCGTATCAAATGATGTCACTAATGAATACATGATTATGTCAAATAATACTGCATCAGTATTGCTGAGTATTGAATGATTAAATCACTAGAATATGTGAAAATGCAAAAGAAATTTTGTGATTTGAATAATAATTATCTTTATTTTACTTTATTTGTATCTGCAGGTTTGAAGAACTCAAGTCCCAGTTATTAGAAAAGCAATATGAACGGGACGAAATAATCGGAAAGTGTATCATCTTGACTGAACCTAAAGATCGTATTCTAGCTGTTGTGAGTCTTTTACCGTTTTTAATACATATGTACATATACATGACATATATGCACTTATGACGTGATTGCATAATATGTGTTTACTTTTCTGATTATGCCAAGAATTGAGGCTGATTTAAACACAATGCCCTACAATTACTTGACTTTTTTTAATGAATTTTTTAAGGTTGAAGAAATGGAGAAATATGAGAGAACAATTCAAATTCAAAAGCAATTAAAGAATGAAATGGAAAACCGAGTTTTAAAAGGTATATGTACTTTTCTTACTCCATGTATATGCATGTCTATAAAAATTATCGTATTTGTGCAAAGAAATGAGGTCGTTGCCCTGAATTAGAAATATAAATTATGACTTGGTGTAAATTACATCAGTGATTTTAAATCACTGGTTTATATGTGTAAGATAAGCAGACAATTTCATAGGTCATAAATGAAAGTAACATATGTGATGTGTATTTTTTAGCTAATCAAGAATGTGAATTTATAAAAAAGGAAGTCAGTGAAAAGCAAAAAATTTGGCCATTATACCGAAGTCGTCTGAATAACATGGAACAGCAACGAGCCAAACGAGTCCTGGAATTTAAAAAAAGAGAAAAATATGTACTGGAACGAAGAAAACATTTGCAAAATGTTAGCAAATCCCGTATACTTCAATTAAAGGAATATATATTCCCTCTTCAAGAAGTCTACACAGACCCAGTGGAAGGCCGAGTTTTAAATGAAAAATTACAGTCATCGTAAGTTTTTCTAATTTTTTAGTTATTTATATATGTATGTTTGTTTTTATTTTGCTTTACTTTACTTTCCTGTAATTTGAGGGTTTCGAGAAACGTTATTTTGTTTCTAAATTAACAATTAATATTCTTGACAGAAACATGACGTTAGTGAGTTCCAATGATAGCTGGAGTGACGAAGAAGATGATACAGTTCGAGTGAGTACCGTCTTTAGAACCGTAATGCAACTAAGTTTTTAAGCACTATACTCTCTTATAATATTATCATCTGTTAACTAATTTTTCTTTATTCTATAGTCACTCATGGCAGCTACCAGTAATAAAGGAGGTTGTAGCCCTACCACGGATCGTAATGCATTTGGTCTCTGTCATTCAATCTCTAGTATTCTTGGTCCAAGTCTTCCAGTTTCTGGGGATTATTCAGCATACAGTAATTGGACTGAAAGTGGACAAACTGGTGGTTCACATGTACGGAATCCCGCCCATATCATTTCAGCAGGATTAACTTTTCTTACCCAGTTTGTCAATATGATATCCTACTACTTAGACTTGAGATTACCCCATCGCCTTTCCTATAGGTAAAAAAAATAACAGTTTATTAATTGTGTATTTTCTGTTATATACTGCGTCATTTGCAGCAAAAGAAAAACAATTATTGTAGAATAAGTATTTTGACTTAAAACTTTTAAATACACAAAAAATCCTTGATATCTGCATTTTATCTTGGCCATCGTTAATATAAATTTTTTTTATTTATATATCAACAGTGAATTTTCAATTGGATGTCCTCAAAATGGGAAATTTAATCGTAAAGTTGCCAAGTTAAACGCAAATGTGATACATCTCTGCGCCGCTCAGGTAAGGATCTTCTCAAGAAGTATGTATACAATAATTATTCAATTATTGTATACATACTTGCTTCCCTACTGCAACGACCATTTTAAAAGTTTAAAGTTTTAAAACTGATTATGTATTTTCTCATTATAAACATTTCTCAGGGAATACCACCCAATTATCTTCAACCAAGAAAAACGATTGCGAACCTATTACTTCTTTTTGACCCCAGCATTTCGGGGATATGTGACTTGGGAAGGTACAGTTTACATACTTTACAGTCTTGTGTAAACATGAATTATTATTATGGCTAGGGAGAAATACCAAAATGTTTGTTTATGTTGCTTTTAGGAGAGGTCCATTTGAAGTTGCAATCCAACTCGCCAAATCAATGGAAGAGTCGATTGAAAAAGATTTAGTTATATACGAAGAGGATGACTCCGAGTCTGATACAGATTGGAATGATTGGAATTTCCCGTCTGACTGGGAAACTATAACACGGGGTGTCATAACCGAAGAAATGAGCCAGCTACAAAATATGACTAGGCAACAGAGTTATATGCGAAGTGCAATTGAAAGTGATAGTTTTATACGGTCTAGAAACACAACTAGTATTGCAGGTCTAGGTTCGGTTCTCGGTTCATTCTTTCGAGGATGGAATTCATAGAGTGGATTTTTTTAATCTCGTCGTTTTGTCATTATGAATAAAATGTAGGACCTACGATTTTAATAATAATATGTCGCATATAGTAAAGTCCGTGCCACGAAAGTGTTTCTAAAAGATTTTATGTTTAATTGTATCTTCCTTGCTTATGTTCAAAATATTAGCTTAATACTCATTATTTTCGGCGTTGACTTATTAATTAATTATTATTGTGGTCGTAATATGTATGTTTTATGTATTCTCCTGATTATGTTTTCAAATGTTCTTATATAAGAAAATGAAATAAATTTCGTACTGTGCTGAAAATCGTATTATTTTGTTTGAAAACTTTATAGGCAATACAGATCAAAGATTGTATTTCGTTTTTAAGTACATATTAAAATGATTTATTTTACAGTGTATTGAAAAACAGCATTTTGCGTTATAGCATAAATAACATAATACAGTATGGATATATTTTAGCATGACTGGCTATTATTCTCAGGATATTTGTAATTAATACAATATGCATTCAGTGTGATTTCCACATTGCCCAACTACACCAACTTTAAACTACACATGAGTATGTACATATAACATAGTACAAGATATTTAAAATTTAACAGCATAATTTATTTGGGAACTGGAGTTAGGCTTGGTTCCGGATCTGGACCTGCACCATGGGGTGATTCTACAGTAATTGTCATAGCTTCTTCTTCCCGTGACTTCCTTTCTAGTTTCTCATTTTCTTTTTGTATTTCATATAGTTTCTGTTCGTAGTCTGAACCAATAACTGTCAGTTCTGGATTCATTTCTTCCAGCCATGCACAAACAATAGCTTTATTCGTAATGTGGGGAAGGTTTTTCACTACCAGGGTCTTCAATTTTCTATCGGAAGTAATAAATATGTCAAAGAAAAGATTTGAGCATAGTTCAATGTACATTAGCTAACCATGACTGTTAAAAACAATAACAACATTATGTCATCATCATTATACTTACTTGAAACGTGCTACGGCACATAAACTCCCTTCAGTGATACCGCTACATCCGCTCAAATCCAAGTATTCTAATCGGTCTTCGAACATTGAGGCAATTTTATCCATACACCAAGCATCCAGATGTTTGCAGTTTTCAAAACTTAACCATGTACAATAATTTAAATTCGCTAAAAAGAAAACACAAACGATTTACTTTAATAACACAGTGAGAGTAAGGACACATTTGCATTCAAATGTGTATGTGAATGTGTAGCATTAAGTAGTATTGGTATTAAATTCACAATTACCTAAATTTGCTAGTCCTTCGTATCTGAGATTAGTAAGATTAGAGCAATCCAGAGCCGTCACAAGAAAATTAGGATCATAATTAGATGGTAAAGTAAATACGTCTTGCACGTGAGCTGGAAGATCTTCGCCATCGTCATCATCCAAGTCAGTTCTATAATGATCAATCCAACGGTCGTATCCCATAAATTTAACTTTACCCTTACGATAGGTAATAAAATGAGCAGTAGCCAAGTCATTTCCAAGAATGCTATTACGTTGACTATTAAACCTATATAGAAGTACATTTGAAAAAACATACATAAGTACTTTGATTAGTATACATAGTTATTTATCAGTTTGAAAAATTCAATAACAACTACAAAATATTATTGTAGATGTATCATTATTTAAATTTTTATTTACTTTTGATGCTTTATCTCCCTCTCTTCTATTTTTCTTTTGAACCAGCGTTTAATAGACTCCGGCCGCATGTCAATATCTTGTTGTATATAAGCCAAAATGTCTGTTCTATTCATTCCTTCAGGAGGTGCCAACAAATTCATCAAAGGACTTCTGTTACGAAACCCTTCTCGGGCTTCAATGACGTTCAACCTGTTTGGATTCAAAAAGCCTGATTCCAAAACCGCTGGATCATTCTCATCCATCCTAAGAATTTCTCTCTTTGCTCTATAGTAATCTGCTCTAGCTTCAGTTTCCGGCGACTCTGGATACTCTTCCGGTACAGCCACTTCGTAATTACTTGATGACTGAGTTGTTTCAACTATTTCATTACTTTTTCCTTCCTCAGTACTATTCTTTGTTTCTGGTTTTGGTGCTACTCCAGTTTCTGTTGAAAAGCTATCTTTTGGATTAAAATATCTGCATTCCTTTGCTCCTAGTAATAATTGTGCCCTGAACGACGGACTATGTAATTTGTAATTGACCACCGATGTACACTTTGTCCCAATCCAACCCAGTTGGTAAATTTGTAGGGTTACTCTCTTCATTTTGACTAGCTAATATTTGACAATGTAATTAAGTGCGTCCTTTTCAACAATTCTGAATTCAATTATTTTTAAATCAAAAAATTATAATATTTTAATATCGATCGAGTTGAAAATGTTGAAATGTAAAATCTCCTTTGAAATATTGTGGGCGATGAGCATAGAAGAAACAGCTGTAATAAATAAAGAACGTTTTTTGCTGGAGTCCGTTTCATTCCACGTGCTTGAAAGAATATGAAATATAAGGTAAACAGTATCTAAGTGTATGAAGTACACAGTACAAACTTTTTTTTCTATTTATTTTACATTTTAGAATAACGACAAATATATAGGCATTTTTTAGTTATACACACAGTAAACTTTTCAAATGTAAACAGAAGCATGAAACTTCATGAAAGCATTATAATATAGTTAAGAATTCAATGTAATACTATACAGAAGGTGCAGTTTAGACTACTGCTAACTTAAATTGTAAGAGTAGCAAGTTATATATATACGAAGGGTTAGATTTTTGTAATGACTGTTGAAGTAGAAATTCTACTGTAGAATTATGGAAGCGTTGTCCAAAGAAATCTCCGAAACAAGACTCTTCAACTCATCAGGATCTTCCTTCAACAAGCTCTCTAATTTAGCAATAGCAGCTGATAAACTTTCAATATTATTCTCAATATCAGTAGTTTGATAATCGTTCACGACTTCTTCCTCATCCTGCTATAATGATAAAATTTATCAGATAAATCATTAAGAATAAATAAATAAGAGTTTATTGCTCAATAATTTGCAAAAGTTACATGTACTATGTTGCATTATAAAACTACTCAGATAAATTGTGGTCAAACATATGTAAATTATAATTTATGATTCTTTAAGTACCGAATACTGGATGTGAAGTTCTTGTACGAGGTCCACTAGTGGACCAGCATCATCACGGAAATTCACCCTATATATATATACACGAAAGTTACGAGATTCTTTAATTATAATTCATGTATATTAATACACAACATATCCTCGAGTCGATTGTTTGTTTTGCTAAATAATAACATCGTATAATAATTTACCCTGCTGTTAATATCTCATAACCGAGATCATCAAAATATTTAGAAATTTCCATTTCATGAGACTGAAGTTCTTCTCGACGAGTCGCAAACGATTCCAATTCATTTCCTTCTTCATACGACTCTTCTTGATGGGAGTTGAAACTAGCTAAATATGGGGCAATTTCAATTAGAGAAAAAACACATGATTGGTGCATATTATAAAAATGAAGGAGGAAAAAAAGGGATGTTTTATATAATAATAATATTATACTTAAGTATACCGTCGAATTCTGTTTCGCTTTCTCTGAGATTCGTACATTCCTCTCGTAAATCGTAAACTTCTTGTTCTAATTCCTCCAAAGATTTCCTCTCATTTTGAATTCTGTCGATCTTTATATATTTATACATACATAATAAAATGCAATATTTTCAGTAGTAAATGATTTTTATACGCAATAAAAACACGATTCAGATTAATATTAATCTGAATCGTGTCAATAAAATAAAAAACTTACCACTTGTTGCAATTCTGAAGCCATTGCTCCGGCGTCTCCTTTTGATCCACACTGTTCCATTTTGAACTATATTTATTTTTTCACAAAATTCTCGTACAAAATGAAACGAAAACGATAAAAAAAATGTTAAGTGACGAAAGTGTCAAGACCGCGGGCGAAGGGGAAATGTGAAAAAGAGGCGGAGGAGAGCGAGAAAACGGAGTAGTCCTGTCAGAAAATTATATCTTCAACTGTGTGTGGAAGATAGAAATGAAGCATAAGCAGCCCCTGTAGAATCATCACAGATTTATTTAGTTGTTGTAAAGTATATATTAATTTATGACATAGTTTGCCGTCACCACCGTGTGTAGAAATCAGAATAATTAGAATAATATTTCATTTTATTCATTAATAAAATTTCAAACAATATTTAAAATTGATTAAATTAAGTAAGTACCCTGTTGTCCCTTGTCCCTTCCCTGCATATAATAGAAGATAAATTACAAATACTTCTTTCCGGTTTCATTTAGAAGCACATAGATTATAGCATATAGGCTATACGCACAATTAGTTTAAAAGAATGACCTGCTGTTCTTTTACAAACACGAAAAACCATAAAATTTGGTATCATTATAATTAAAGTCCACTATAATTATTTAATAAAGAGGCCTGTTGCTCTTGTAACATAAGTATATACCTGTAATTTCTCACTCCATATACCTATATGCATAACATTGAACTCGTGAATATTCAATGTGGATATTATTATTATACTTTGGAGTGTCTAAACTCAGTTTGCAGTTTATTCGTCGCTTTTCCTTTTGTGAGTGTGAAATACAAAGTCCGTGTGTGACAGCCGGCGGATAAGTACTTATAATATGGGAAAGTGAAAGTTTTTTCAACGTTAGAAAGCTGCACGCAATCTGAGGGGAAAGGCAATGAAAGTACCGGTGTGCTTTCCATTTTAATTCCTCGGATACAGACATTTACGATGTTTGGAAATATAAAAAGAAATTTGTTTAGTGCATCCCATTTCGGCGATTTCGTTTAACAATCAAAAATGTAAATGTTTTTTTATGTCTTTGAATTCATACTGGATAAAAACTAACTAATGTCTCTCTGTAGGGATTATGGGAAATTTGCATTCTAATGTTTGGATTCAATTATTCTTACTCTTGTAGTCGGCTGAACAGGAGTCTATCTCCTCATTTAAAACGTTGTATACTGGAGAGAGAAAGAGAGAGAGTGAAAGGATTTTTGCAAGTGATACTTGCACTATAGAATTGTATTGCAGAATGTAGGAGTTCGCCAAGAATAAATAAATACGACATGACATTGCTCTGTACAACGCAATCTCTTTTATTGTATAAGTCTGGAATAGAATTTGATTATAGGTACATTAGAAAAGACAGGCTTGGAGTGAATTCAAATAGATACTTGGAGTTCAGAGTTTGGAGTGTGTACATGTACTATATATATAATTAGGTATATATACAGCATAAAAGATTGCAACAAGAATTAAAAATCACCATTTTGTTCAGTTTTGTTTGTTTGCGAGAATTCTTTGTATATACTCGAGTACCAATGGCTATAAAAATCTCTGGTCCGTTTATGGACGTTATAGACAAAAAAAGTCAGCAAAACTGGGTGAGTTAACTGACGACGAGCCTCAGTGAGCTGGTATATATGCATTCTCTTAGAAAAAACATCAAAAGAAGCATGCGGATGTTCTGTCTGAAGCACGTTTCATAAATTTCCAACATGTTTAGTACGTACAAAGTACAAGATAAGTATGTACATGTGTACATGCATACATATTTACATCTGTATGTAGTATAGAAGAGTTGGTTCTGCTATACTTATCAAGAGTATAAACTATATACTATATGTGTACAAAAAATAAGTCAACGACGGTAAAGCCCTGCGTACATACTTTCACTGTAGATCAATAGAATTACATTGAAAGTCTCTTTTGCCGAGTAAGTATATAGGCAGAAGAGTATAAGTAAAAGTACAGACAGAGAGAGTAGAGAAAGTACAGACCATCATATCACTATTATTCCGGGGTGAGCTTAAAAAGAGTAGTTTACTACATATTCTCGGGAATTTCGAGTCGCGAGTCTGCTTTAGGTGACATAAGCGCTTCGGTTTGAAAAAATGTGTGTACAGTCTCAGTGTTGAATGAGAAAAAACCAGACACTATAGAACTCTCAAATGTGGACAATTCATTGTGAGTTGTGAGTATAGAAAGTCACAAACATTAAGTGTCCAGATTCTCTTGACCCGAGTGTATACTACAGGGAAAGTGGATAGTAAACGTTTTCCATTTCTTCGTGACAACGGCAATAGGCCGAGTGCTTACTACATGGATATTGATTATACAAGGAGAAAATATTTAAATGAGTTTTTGTCGTTCCCCTATACATCAGAGCAGTTGAAAGAAGATTCTTTATTGACATTGTAGTTATTCGAGACATGATTTAAACTACATTGGGCAACAGTTTTAGTATATATATGTAGAAAGGGCTTCCATTGAGGTAAGGACTTCAGTATGTATAAGCCTATAGTATATGTACTTAATTCTAAATTTCCAATAATACTATACTATAGGTACTTACAGACATTTGATTGGCATTTCAATGCAATATATACTATAGAAATCTCGTACCAGAAATACTATTGATTTCCTTATTGATAAGCGCACATGGTAGATTTTGTCATCTTATTATTTAAAAGAAGTTTTGTTTTACCTATACCTGTAGTCATTATATACACGACTTTCTTTTTCTGATTATGCATTTCATTTCAGAGTATGATAATATTCAATGAATACTATATTGATGATGCTTTTATATTATAACAGAGTGTAGATTTAAATATCGTAATATTGTCAAATACAAAAGAGAGTCCGGAGCTGACAAAAAAATCAGCATGCTGTTATTAGTACTTATAATAAACTCTTCCATATAGAAAAGAAATATAGGTATACTTATGTACTTGGATTTCAAATTGTAGCTAACTAAACATATATATACAGAGGTTGAATGAACCCTAAGATTCAGGTGGGTTTATAAAACACCCTCAAGGCAAGAGAGTTTTTGCTGTATTATTGTTGTACTTCCTTCACTTTAAATGGCCAAGTCGTCGTTATACGTATACATACACAAATATTTTACATGGACTTTTAAAGTTGCGGGATAACATGTATAGAAGTGGGGAAACTATACATATACATACTTGCGTACATTTGTGTACCACTCCAAGTATATCATTATTACATTTGGTCTATATGACATGGATAAAAATGTACATATACCTAGGTACGGATTATGACTGTATTACTATTAAAATGTGACACATCATTGTACTAATTAGGTTACAATACTTATGTACTTGTGTATATATGCGTGTCGTCGTCAGTCAGATTTTATTCGAACAACATATACTGTTTCAGTTTATATAAATATGTGTGGCTATACATATATCACTCGTGGGAGTGAATAATCCTTATCCTGTGTGCCTTTTACTCGCACACACAAAACTTTGAAAGTTGTGTGTAACATATTATATTTAACTATAATATATTCTATACACTTTTAAAAGTGTCGTATTTGTTTTTTATGGAAATTCCAAATAAGGTATTCTCGTCAAGTTCATTCATATTTCTTTTCATAATATCCAGATTGTGGAATCAATTTATAAAGTTTTTATCCTCAATGTATACTATATACATACTTACACACATATGTGTGCATTTTTATTGTATATGCTCAAGTAAATATTTACATGTAGACAATATAATATATATTGTACAATTTAAGATATCCAACAAAGTTTAGTTTGATAAATTCTTGTGGAATATTTTTGTTCCTACTATATACTTACATAGTAAATATATGAAATAAAACATACTTATGCTTTATACTCTTATATTTAATAAAAGTGTTTAATATTATTCAAAATTGTTTTATTTATTTTTTATAGGAGCTTTGACTTTCCACATCTCGATATATGTACATCTGAAGTCAGAAGACATCAAACATCATTTTGTCATCACAGTGTCACTTTGGAAAATGATTTTGTAAAGGCCAATTCACGTATTGATTGTCCCAGTAAACAAAACTATAAGTTTTTGTTATTGTGTATATAAGCAACGACATACATTTCTTTCCTTCCAAGGTAAGTGTCATAAATAAAACGTAAAATTATCTAGTGCAATTAGTGCATGCAGAGAGACAATTTACTCATTACTTACTGAGATAAACGTACAGTAATGAAATGTCTGTGCTGAATTAAATTATGAAAAATCATTTTTCATAATTTAATTCAAATAAAAAAGAGTTATGTATTCATTTTTGAAAACTGAATACATAACTCTTTTTTATTCTAATTCTAAATCGCACAAAAATGACTAATTGCGAATCCATACTTCTGTAATACACGAGCTGTTTATTGTATGGACTCTATTAGTAATTAGAAAACGTGTCCCTAAATGTATGTAAACACATGTATGTGTGTATGGGCTTTCGTAAAAAGGGCTATTTTTTTCAAAAGAAGAGGTGTATATATATGTTCATGTACTTTTTTTCTAGAATTTAAAATCATTCATTGTGGCCCCTCCCGGCGTAGAGACGGATTTTCAGAGCTTAATTGCTCCATCATCACAAACTCTTTCGGGGAATCAGTTTGGCAATAACATTATGCCACCTTCCTTCATGATGTCCCAAGATACTGAGATGAATGGAATTACCGACAATGGAGTATCCGTAAGTACTCTTATTGTTATGTTTGTGTATTTAATATCTTGTCCAAAACCACTTGGTTTACACGTGTATATAATCATATGTGAATGAATGTACACTTTTTTCTTCGTTATAGGACAATGATATCCTCAATCAACGGCAGGAGTACTTTAATCGTGTTCTGACAGAAAAGGAGAGTCAAATAAAAGCTTTGGAAGACATGAAAATTAAAATGGAAATGCAACTTGCTCAGGAACAAAGTGCGAGGTACATTGACCATATACTTTATGATGTTGGAATATATAAATAATGTGTATACACTGTCTATGCTGAAATGCTAATTTAACTTTTGCCCGTGCGACAGAGAGTCAGTTTTCATGTGTGTCAGTTGGTGTTTCTTCCTTCTCTCTCTCTGCTGCTCTGCTGTGCGCGACCTTGTATCTCAATTAAATCTTGAAGATATTTCTTTGTTGTTTCTGTAGAAGATCTTCTTTATTATTTTTTATTATTATGTATAGGTAATAATACAACATGTACAACGCATGAAATGAAATCCAATGTAAATTTTAGATGAGTACTGTACACTGTACACTTTTAAAAGGATTTCATTAAGTCATTTCAATATAGTTTTTCGTCAACCTTTGTTAGTAGTTTAGTAGTTGCCATCTATATGATAGTTGATTATAAAGGGGAATCGAGAGTGTATGTTGATTGTTGATCCTCAAACCTCAAATGTTGACACAGAAGGAATTTTTATATGGTTAGGTCACCCAACCATATAAAATACATGTAAATTCCAAACTTAGGTGTTGGGTGCGGCCTTGTCATAGTAGTAGGAGGATTTGTCCCATACGTGGGCACTACAACTTTCAACTTGATTACACAACAAGTATGCTTGTAGAAAAACGAGAATGTTTTATTGTAAACAGTCAATCAGCATATCTCAGATAGTTTATGTGCACCTGAAGAGAAACATCGTTTTATTCCGATTTTTTCTACAGACTTTATCCGTATATACTTGCTGCAAAACAAGACATAATACAGTATTCTTTTACATAACTCTGTGCTTTCAATCAACTTTTTGAATGTGCAAAAATAAAATCACCTGTGTGATTTTATGCTCTGTATTTACACACTATATAGTCATAATTAAAAAATACAAGAAAAGACTAAAACAAAGATTAAAGTGAAAATATTACCGGTACCAAACACATATACAAATATAACTATAATTTCTTATCGTTATAGTTGATAAGGATTCTCCGGCTAAGAGTGTAGATACGAATGTATAGGGCTGGAACTGATATCAATTTCCTCTTTCCATTTCAAAATTTCATACTGGAGGCTTTTCCAGTGACAGAGAGTTGCTACACTTAATTGTTAGAGTTGAATCGGAAATGTTGATATATACATATATCAATAACTCAATTATGAACGTTGATTTAATTTGCCACGAGAGATTCTCAAGATAATTTCGTTACATTTTGTTTTGTGTGTATCTTATGTGTGTTGTGTGTATATAGCCGAGTGTTACGCGAGTATGAGAAGACCATGGCACTATATGCTCAACAGATTGATGAATTAAAACAAAAGTTGCAGCATTCCGAGGAATCCAAGCAATTTCTAATTAATGAGAGAGACCAAGCTCTTGAAGACCTTAGAAATGTTGAAAGTATGATGTGTTTAAGTTAATGATTTTACAATATCCGTATATACGTGAAAAAATTTGTTTAGTATCTATACTGATTGTTCCATATTAATTATTATTATTATTTGTTTTACAGGTGCATTTTCCGATGTTCACAGAAAGTATGAGCGAGTAAAAATTGTCCTAGAGAATTTTCGAAAAAACGAAGACATCCTTAAGCAACGAGACTATGAAATGCAAATAAAAATGGATAATCGAGACAAGAAGATTGAAACGTTAAAACAAAAATGCCAAGAAACTTTGGAGTCGTAAGCGCGGATTACTGTTTTACTGTTTTATACCATATATGTAGTTCATACAACATATAAAAGTGCAAACTTTATGAAATTCTAAATTCGGATTTTCTGATTGTGTATATATCTACTCTGTAGTCCATAAAATGGAAACTCATAAAAATGTGATTTCTTGTGTCCTAATTAATTTCCTTTTCTTATTTTATAAAACAGAATGCATCAAGATTATGAGGCTAGATTGAGATCGACAGAGTTTGAGACACACAAACTTCGGGCTCTCCTTCGAAAGTATAATTTTCTTCATTCATTCATTCAGTCATAAAATGCCGACAAGTCAAAATTAATTGCATTCAATTTTTTAAACGATGATTATATATATGGATTTCAGGACAGAAATGAAGGTTGATAGTTTGGAGAATGACTTGGAACAAAAGGGCAAAGAAAATTCCCAACTAAGCGTTTTGTGCGACGAACTAATTTCCGGGAAAGTGTCCAACTGAGTAATTTTGATCTACACATAATATCTCTCTGTACTTTTCCTCTCAGCAAGAACAGCCTCAACAACTTAAATCGGACAATATGTACTTGTAACTGTCTTCGATGAGGATTAATTTTTTAAAAATTAAAACAGTACAACATGAAGAAACGCATACGTATGCACAAAAACTGTGACCTAAAACATAACAATCAAGAAACCATTATATGTATAATACTGTGTGCATCAGTGAAACAAAACAAAAAAATTTTGAGCCCTTGAGAAAAGTGTTAACAGATTCCTTACTGAAATCGTCAGGAAGTCAGGAAGTATGAACGTGCAATACAAAATTAGTTTATTATATATACATATTGACTATCGTCTATAAAATATTTGAATATCGTCTGCATTTTATCAACAAAATACTATAGATTTGTCTGCAACGGCTCAGCTTAATACCAAAGTATATAGTATTATACTCTAAGAATAATCTAAAGTTCCGTGTATGTATAATTTTGTGATGATTTGTGAAACTAAATAATCAAAAGCTTTACAAAAATCAAGTCAACAGTCTACGTAAGTAGTGCTAAATATGCGAATTGCAATATCGTCAAGACTTTTATATCCTACAAAATTCAAAATATCTCACATTCCATTTCCAGTGACTCTGCTAGCTTGCTTTAAATCAAATTACAGCCCTGGATTACCTGCGGCGACATTTTATTTTGATTATGTTATGGTTAATTCATAGTAACCATTCTTGTATACATAGTATAATGTACCTAAAATATACCTACAACATGTTTTAATAATTCATCGTTTTATTTTTATTGCCAATAATTTAAGAAAATGTACTTATTTAAGTACTTATTTATATGAGATATGAGGATATATCGTCAAGAATCCAGTATGCTAGGTAGAAAAATAGAGTAGCTTTCAAGTCAGAAATATGATACATAAGTATAGTATGTATTACATACATACATAATTACATATATTGCAAGACAGCATTTTAACTTTTTGTCAAATTTTTATACATACATAAACACGATACGTATAGGTACATCGTACATTATCAATGTACTGAGGAGAATAAATCGTTAAATTTCGTACTTAATGTAAGCATTACCATGCTAGTATTATAACTACGATGGTAGAAGTTTTGAGACCATGATAATATATGTGTCAAATCATTTATCATGCTTTGAAATACATAGTCTATACTTGTGTAAAGATACAATAATAAACCTTAATATGTGCATACTTACATACCATAGCGTTTTACCCCATGTTACATTTTAACGTATTTTATATAGGAAGACATTGTAATATGCATACATAAATTATGTAACATAATAATATGTTTTCCTAATATCCTGTATTCTCTTACTTTTGAAAGAGTTGTCAACTGTATTTTGAACAAAAACTAACAATAAAAACGGAAAAAGTTAATATTGATACTGAATTTACGAACAGTTTCGTTTTTGTGATTATTGGGGCTACTTTTGCACACTTTTTGCGTATGGCTTTAGAAATGCGCTTCCAAAGATTTCCTTGGACTTTTGAACTCTATCTGAAATCTACATAGACGATAAAGTTTTATATAAAACTTTTTTATAAAAGTGATCTCACACAGTGAATTTTGAAATTAAATACATCACCATTTGACCTTTTCATCAACTTTAAATGGTTGTACCATTTTAGGCATGCTCGCCATTATTGGACAATGAGTGTACGAAATATAATTAAAGTCATTAATTTAGGAAGATTTCCGTATCGACCAAGTCTTGCTCTACAGAAATGGTTTGAAAGACAACATTTAGAGAATACAAATGCCGATCAAATCCTTATTGTCGTTGAGCACGATCCAGGTAAAGTAATTATAAAATTTTGAAAAACTGCTATACATTTTTAGGTAAATTCAAATTGAAGATTTAATAAAGTTTTTTACATTTGTTGTTGTATATATTTGTGACAGTGTATACATTGGGTTTGAGACAAATTATAAGCCCACAAGAAATTGAGAGACTAAAATCCGTTGGAGCGGATGTTGTTCATGCGGACCGAGGAGGTCTGACAACATTTCATGGGCCTGGACAACTAGTTGCTTATCCTATACTTAATCTAGTCAAATTTGGAGGATTGTCATTACGTAAATATGTTTCTGGTTTGGAAAATGTTGCCGTTCATGCATGTAGAATGTTAGGTGTACCTGCTGAACTGGACACTACTAATGTCTCCCATACTGGAGCATGGGCAAACAACAATAAAATATGTGCTATTGGTGAGTTTCAAAACCCTTCGTTAGAATTTAGATAGTAATAGTAATTGTATAAAGCAAAGCCAACAAAAATATGTTGATTCAACAAGTATTTAAAATACACGTAAATGTGAAAGAAAACCATTTGTAATATATTTATACTGATTCTGTTTCTTTTTAGGTGTTCATCATAAGCAGTATATTACAACTCATGGCCTAGCATTGAATTGTGATGTGGATCTAAAATGGTATAATCACATTGTTCCATGTGGTATTCGTGATAAAGGAGTAACGTCGATATCTCAAGAACTTGGTGAAAAATTCACAGTGAATGATGTCATTCCGCAATTTTTATCCTCGTTTGACGGAACATTTAAATGCCAACTTGTAGACTTTGATGTCTGTGAGCTAAATAATATTCTTCAAAGTATACCGAAAGATTTAAACGAAATTAAAAATGAAAATCTTAGTAGCAGTAAAATATGAAGCAAGGTATTTTCTATGTAAACTCAATGGGCAATGGCTATAAATAATGAAATTATAGTACGTATCTCAACTCTAAACAAATAAACAAAACGGACGGAAACATTGTATACTTTTTTTTTTTTGTAAAAGTTGTACGTTTTGTTCTAGACCAAAACACAAGTTTATTGCGACACTGTATCCCCTCGTAAATTGATATCATATGTAGAGGGTACTTAGTGTATTTTTTACATAATCATTGTACAGAATTTTATTCCCAAAATATAAATTACATCAAATTGCATAAATTAAAAATTCATGGGTATCAAATATTATTAGGTATAGTGAAAGTTGTGTACTTGATCTACGTATATGTAATACATCACTATCATGCGTTTGCGTTCAAAACCCTGAAAGGTGATTGAGGATGGAAATTCTCTCACGATAATTCAAATCCTATAAACAAACAAGTACATGAAAACAAAAATAAGATTATAAATTCAAACAGACTTTTAGCAATATGACGAGACTCCATGATTCGTTTATAAAGTGACCTGATTGAGAATCGATTGCATAGATTAATTTTTCCCGGAGTACTTCAGGATCTCTATATTCTGGGAGTTTCAGAAGGTTCATGCAAGTGGCAGCTGAAATAAAAACAGTTCAGGATACAATTTTTTTAAGGCAATACATACTACAATAAACATTTTTGGTGTAACTTTGATAAAACATCAAGGGTTCAATTTTAATACGAACTTAAAATATGTCATAACTTACCTGATGGCAATCGGTCTGTTTGTCCAGCACTTTGTATACCAAAATTTGGAACAAGATCCTTAAAGCCGAGCAGGGGTGGCCTCGAGCAAGAAGTTACAAATTTAAGCAGCTTTCGAAGATTTCTCTCTTCAAATCCTTTGACAACCTGAACAGAGTACAAAGTTTGTTTAAATTTTTTATTACACATTTAACCACTATTCGTATTCAGCCCGTGTAAAGGATGTGCATATTACTGCATATACTTTCATTATTTCGCAAAAAGAAATTAAAAAAGGACAATTTCGAATTAGTTTACCTCCCAAAAACGTGCAATCATGGGATGTGCTTCATCATAACCACCAGTATAATTTGTATGAGCTTTCCAGTCATCAATGTCAATAGGCTTGTCGGAACCAGAAATAAGTGTTTGTAGCTCTCTCCAAGTAAACAATTTAGGAATCGGACAAACACTCACGAGACCACTTGTAAAATATTTGGATTCCTCTTGAGTTTCCCTAAAAAGTAATATTTATTAGTATTCACAATCTACTTGAAGAATAAAGAAGTTAATAACAATGATGGGATGAGAATACAATACACTAGAGACTTACTTATTAATCTTATAATCGGCAACGAGATGAATATACTCAATGACATTGGATGCAGAAACAGAAATAGAAGCACCCCCACGCTTCAATTCGACAGTCTGTGCATCGCCGAGACGATCAATGGTCAGTGTAAAGTCAAGGCCTTAAAATAAAACCATATGTACAATAACTATTTGACCACATGTTTTTCTTCTAAAATTCACATTGCCTAACCCACCATTAGATTATTTCAATGAAGGGAAGTGGAAATACAAATGATAATAACTATATTAACTTACCCAATGAATTGAAATCTTCATCTTTGTAAGTTTTCAATGTCAACAGATTTTTATGGAGAGCTGGATCAAGTGTAGCTAAATAATCAACGGATGCAGTGACATGTCCAACTATGCAGGACTCGAGGAAAAATGCTGCCAAGGGTAATTCTAATAGAGTTTGTTCATAAAGTGCTTTCCCTACTAGTCGTCCAATAAGGAAATAGTGCTGCTTCCAACCGGGTACAATATGTTTGGCGATTGGATTTGGATACAAACGATTTTGAGAGTCCAACCGAAAAAGTCCCCTATTAGGATCCACCTGATACATAGAATGATTAAAAAAATCAGTATATAAGTTCATGTAGAAGCACAAACACTACCGCATAATTTAAAAATTTAATTAACAATTATCTATAGTACTTAGTAATAACAATACTCACTCCAGCCTTGGTAGCTTCGGTTAAGAATTCTCGTAAAAGGCCTCCACCATCTACACCAGCTTCTATCATTCCGACTACGTTGACTAATGAAATCCGTACATTTCCTTTCATTTCAGGCACTGTAAATGGGCAAAAATAATATCATGAACTACAATAAATAAAACTGTTCATCTGCGGAAATGTATCTGAAAGTGAATAATGAATTTACACAGTCGTTTACTATTACAAAGCACTTTACCGTTTTCCAAAGACAATTTTTCAAATGCGTCTTCATAAATGAAATTTCTTCGTATTTGAATATGGTGAGCATTAAAGTCATATGGCAAAAATCGTTGACCACGGTCAGCACTAATTAATCTTTGCGTCACTGTCACTCTACTGTGAAAACTCAAGAGGAAAGGGTACTCTTTGAGAATTCGATAAAGTTTCGCGTCCATAAGACTAAAAGTAGATGAAGGCTTCCCCGCAAAATCATCAAATCGAATCAAATGCGTCTCTAATGGAAGGATAGATGATAATTCCTGAGCTACGAATACGTGCTCCCGCACAAACTGTAACCTTGTATTTCGGTCAAGCAGTAACATTAATAATCGTACAGCGGTCTGAAAACATTCAAGAATAGAAGTTTAGATATTTTTATTATAGATATTACCCTGAAAATTTCTTAAGGTGAAACATATTTCATATTTTATATATGTAGACGATTGTAATCTGAATTTATTATATATGAAAATTTGTACAACTTACCTTATTCACATGAATCGCTAATCTATCTGAAGTGTCTCGATCATTCAAAACAGAGTCTGAGTAGTAGTTTTTAAGCGAATGTATTAATATTTCTAATTCGGTCACAGTCAATGGATTTTTGGACAGGAACTCTGTATCATGAAGTGTTACAGTAAAATTTTGAAACAGATAGCAGAATGAAATGATTGCGTCCGGATTCACCAAGCCCGTGATTTTTTGCTAAAAAAATTATTACAAACATTTCATAAGTATTTGGTAGACTTCACTAACAATAAGTGTAAACTAATAATTTGAGCCTTTTATAGTGATTTCTTACACAATGAAATAATGTTCGAATAAAGGTTTTTTTGGATGATAACTTGCGAAGAAAATCCACACTATAAGGACCATCAGCGAATACTGAAATGTTATATTGACAAAATAAGCAACTGATAATTGGACAGTAGGTAGTCCACGTTTGACCGTCAAAACGGTCAAAGAAACTTGCCAAATTAGGACAAAGATTAAAAACTTCTATCAACTTCTGGAGGACCTGTAAAAAAGAAAATATTTACACATGACTAATTATGTACAAATTAAGAATTTAATCTATTCTTTTGATTTAATCCTTTTAATACATATACAAAGGATTCAAATATGTTGAAATATGTATTTCGATTATTTACCTGTGAACTTTCATTTAAATAATTTTTATGTTCAACGTCCACTTCCATTTCTTCATCACTATCTTCATCGTGATCCACTGTGTATGGGTCAACAGAGATTGTTGGGAGTGGCAAATATCTTTTGCAAAATAAAAAAAATAAAAAGTAATATTAGAATTGAGATTGTATGATATCATACACAGTAAATAGAATAAAACAAATTAAACAATCTATCATTTCATTAGGTTTGCACAAAAAAAATGAAACTTGTATCTTTGTGTACATACCTGCTGTCAAGAAATTTGATATAGAGTTGAATAACTCTCATAAAACTTTCAAATTCCACCGAATCTGGAGCTAACGATGACACATAATCGTCAGCTAACAAAAGCATCGTATAAAGCAAATGCCTTTGATTGTCTGGGAGTTCCAATTGTAATAAAGCTTTGAAGATCAGCTGATGAGGAAAATTCTTTTTCAATCTGGGGATAACGAATTTAGTAAAAAGAGTGATTTTAGGATCAGAAGAGGAAATGGATTTCGCTGCAAAGGATAGTATAAACTCCTTCACCATCCACTGACTGACAGAATGCGAATCCATGAATACTCCATTGACATCGTGAATATAAAAGGAAGGTGAGCTAATGAGGAATTTTGCTAAGTTTAAAGGTTTCATTAATGTAGACACTAGGGAGTCTGCAAAAGGACGTGGATTTGCAATATAGTCTCGATCGAGTGGTAATTGGGTTTCCATTTGAATCCTCCATACTTCATAGAAACGTTTACGTCCAACAAGTTCTGCCCATAATTCTGGCACAAAATTATATTTCTTCCCTTTGCCGTCAATTGCTAATATTGGATTGTCCAGATCAGTAAAAACCTGTACACATGATATGTAAGACGATTGATTATATAGTTTTGAAATTATCTATTCTATATACGTGAAAGTCATGTTTTTTATAGATATGTAAGTCTTATAGAATCAAATGATTATACCTCTACTAAACGTATGAAAATTCTTGATAATCCACGATTGGTATTAATTCCTTGTAAGCACTTGATTAAAAAAGTTTTAATTCTCACTAGCCACACAATTTCAGAGACAATTCTGTCAACAATGGCATCATGATAAGCTAGAATCTTTTTCGCTAGCTCATGCAGTCTGTCATTGTCCAGTGTTGATGAATAGAATAAATTTACTCTTTTGAGCTGTAGACCAATTCCTTCAATATCAAGTTCAGTCTTTACAGAAGCATCAAACTCATGTCTCAAATTATTTTTGAAATATTTTCGAGATAAATGGCCACGAGCTCCAGCTTGAATTCGTACAATTGCAATAGCTTGTAACCTGTCTCTCTGCAAAACAAAAACAGTGTTTTTAAAACTCTTTACCTAAATGTCATATCAGGATTACTTTATCCAAAAAAACTGCAATTTCTTCGCACATGTTATGATATGTGACATATCTGTCAAATTTGAATTTCCACGAATTCCTCTTTTATTCACATTATAATTACATTAAATATCGAGTTATGATATGAAAGTTATAATGTTATACCTCTCGTTTTGAGCGTTCACTTTGGGCTTTAAGTATAATAGCATTTCGAGACTCAATTAAAGATTTTCCTCCAAGCATTTGTTGGGGCTTACGCTGTAAAAAAGAAATGTTCTTAGTTTCTACAATACCAATAGTATAATGCATAATACTATATATCTTGTATTTAATGAAATAATATTATTGTACAAAACGAAGCATAATTATTAATTAATTACCCGAAAATCTCCCTCAAATTGATATTTTGACATTTTGAATCTAATTGAACTAAAGATGACAACGAAACAATTTGACACACAAAGAAAACCGTTTTTATTAAAGTTGCAACTAGTTTATTAATCACGAATGAGAATGACGACGAATAAATAAATGAAAGAATGACTTTTTATATTTTTATCTGCCCATGTGATTTTTCAAACGTACCTTCCTGCGAACAATACAATCCTTGCGTTTCATTTTTTTCCTCTTTTATAGAATTGTTTTGCCTATCCGTGTGTATTACGAGTTAAATGCGAGCTTATTTTTTAATGCAATAAATACTAATGATATTTAACAATTATCAAGTCAGCAGTCCCTCCTGAAACTAAATAATGTATGCATAAAAAAAACTTTATTTGATGCTCATTTTATACTTCCCCATATTTTACTGACCGAAGACCAGTGCTTATTTCACAAGAAAACTGAATAATGTTCACTGTGTGTTGAATCGCTCAGTAAGTATTTTAGTATTATACTGACGTTCTGTATTAGTTTCTTTGTCATGTAATTGAATTTATAATGCATTAACTATATCCCATTTCTCTGCTTTAGTATATGGGGAACTGGATAGAAAAAGGGGTCACATACCACTACCTAGTTTAAAAGATATTCGAGTTTTCCTTTTGGTCGCTTTGGCGCCAAGGCGTTTCTTGATGATTTTTAAATTCAAATAACCACAAGACAAAAATCGCCATATATTTTGTTTGAATTTAACTAAAGTTTTTAAATTAATTAAAAATATTTACAATTTTTTTAAAAATTTCTAACT
>JAIUND010001224.1:0-39603 GCA_034699125.1 Gisinianus flammeolus
CCTCTCTCCCTCTCTCCCTCTCTCCCTCTCTCCCTCTCTCCTTTTAAAATGAATTAAGTGAAGAATAAACAAGCTCAATGACTAAATACTAAAGACAGGAGGGATAGCGTGATGAACGACAAATTGTGATTGAAATGTTGGAAGATGAGAGCAATATGGATTGTGTTGGGGAAGGGAATTTTTTGGACTGTGAATGGACGAAGAGGGAGAGAGAGAGAGGGAGAAAATTAATTCATGAACGCACTGCTTAGCTTGTAAGAAAAAAAACAGTATTTGACTGTGTACCGTGTAGTTAGTAGTAAGTTGTAAGTACACACTTCAACTTTAATATGGAAACGAGCATCGTCATGTGACCATCGGCTTTGGAAATGCAATTGAGCTGTAATAATTGTCACATGAATTACTTGAGGCCTTTCAAACACTAAAGAGGAATTACTGGTTACGACCATGCGGCTATTGTAGAATTGAAGAATACAAATTTCTTTTCTTCTGGTCAGCTGTGTGTGAAACTCACCAGGCATTCAGACATACATCACAATGCATTACATGTTACATTGTATTTGAATCACCTGGGAGTCACAATCAGATCATAAATTTTGATCAAAATTCAAATCACGACCTAACCTTGAACTTGGACTTGGACTTGGCAAGTCGACGATTGTCATTTTCTTTTCAGTTCATCACGGCTTATAAGTTGAATTGTGTATAGTCAAAATAAATGGATTAAATCGAATGAATTTCCTGCTCCACCACTACTAACGATCGCTACATATGTTTGAAGGTGAGGAAAATCAACTTGAATTCCAGGAATAGAAATCCAGTCAATGTTTTCCTTGTACTTATTTCTTTCATCACGTCCTACAGAAAATGCGCACTTTAACATTTTAACTGTTTTACTTTATATAGAAATGCAGTTTTTAATATGAAAAAAAAATCTACCTGTATTTTTATCCAGAGTCCAACCAACAGAGCATTCGACCTTGATTTCTTGAATGGCTCCAAGTATTTTTCTTTTCCGACTCTTCTTCAAAGTTGTAAGTAGTTGGACTTTCAAGTTAAATGTATAGGATTTTACATTGTGAGGACCATGATATTATCACTGATAGCGATTACAGTCAGGATTCATATGTATATTCAGTGAATATTATTCACAACGCTGAAGGCTGAAGCGTAGAATGTACCTAAATACACACTGTTACATCCTTTAGTTAACTTTTCCATCTCTCTTTACATAATTTTGAGGGATTTCAAATGGTGTGTAACTTCTGTGTAGAATCTGATAAAGCTTGTCAGAAATGCCTGAGAATGTGCATCATATTTTGAATCACTTTAAAAGGTAAATAGTAATTAGTGCCAATTCCTTCATGCCAAGAGATTTCAACTTTGTTCGAGAGAGAGAGAAAGAGATAGAGAACAATAGCTCGAAACCCCTCATTAAAAAATCAAACATGTAACATTTTTTAAAGGTGTTTTCATCATGTTCATGGAGAAGATTTGGATGGAGTCAGCTGACTCCCTTTAAAATCCTGAATAATGTAATTAAGTACATAATAATAAATAATAACATTTTATTGCGATAATCCATCCCGAATCCAGTCAAATCACTTGAGAAAATGAAAAAACAAGGAGTGCAAAAAGTAGACGATTTTGACGAAGACCAAATTGTTTTAGTATTTTTGCAGTTGCCTGTACACAAATACAAATGCAAATACACGTACGGACTCGGGATCGAGTTGAGTTGAGTTGAGTAATCTCGCTAACTGATCATCCCATGGCTTTGCCATTTCAATTATACGGATGACTTTAAAGAAAAAAAACACATGAAATACAAGATCCTGTGTACTTTGACTTGGAAACTTGGAATGTAATAGCTTAATCTTAATTGTGATGGTCGTAAAATTAAAATTAAATGGACGCTCTACTATTTTACAGTGTCCAATGTCAAGATTTTTTTTATGGGGCGGCGAGTTTTGAGAAGGAGTTCAAATTTATGAGACACTTTGTCATTATTTTGCACACGGAATGGCTTTTAATAATTTACCACAGGTATTTATGAGCTCATCTGCACTAGACAGCTAATAGTCAGACCATCATAACAATGTTATCTTTTGGGTTATTATTATTTTTATTGTACTATGTACCACTAAGTTTCCCTATTCCATTCCACTAACAAACTGGTACTACTGGATATTATGCAATCATTGGAAAACTCTGCGGTATCTCTGCCTTTGTTTAAAATCGCTACTCGAGATAGATTTTTTCTTCAAGACAGACACATAAAAGGTTAATTCGCACGCTCACTTACTTATTATTAGCAACTCTGGTCTCTCTTTTCTTTCAGTATTTAAATAGTACTACATATATACAGATATTTCAAGCTCACTTACCTATCATACACCGATTTCCAGACAAAGGATTCTTCATCAAGTTAAATGAGAACATGAGCTATAGGAACCACTCGAGTAATGCATAATAATAATTTGTAAATATGACAACAAGGTTCAAAAAGAAAAGAAAAAGATATAAGGAAGAGGAAATGGTAGCTTGCAAGTATTTTTACGTAGAGTTTACTACACATATATGTACATACGAATATGCGTTTAGTAAAAATTTAGTAGAGAAAAACTATGACGCTATATACGACTCTGAAATTTGTATAGAGACCGTCGAGCTTTGATCTCCGCCTTTTAAAACCTGTACATATGCAAAATTCACATTCACATGGAGTATTGTAGTTATCTGAACCTGAGTTGACTTGAGAGTTACTCTGCATTATTATGTAAATGAGTTTTAATGGTATAATGAGTAATGAGAGAATAGAGAATACGTATATATTATTATATACATATATATATACGAGGGATATTATGAAGATGCTGATGATTTTTTTGAGATGAGGATGAGGATGAAACTCCTACTACGTACTATACAAACTACTACTACTGATACGGAAAAGCCAAGGTTGAATGTGAGATACTGTTGGTTTGTTGTGTGTGTGTGTTTGTAGTGTCTGTTTTATTTTATGAGTTATAAAAATTGTCTTGAGTGTTTTCTTTTTCTTCTTCTTCTTCGTCTTCTTCTCTCAAGAGAACAAGACAGGCAGAAAGCTTCAAATCAAAAAGAGGAAAGAAAGCAAAAAGCAAGTTGAATGAAGAGCTCAGAGGATTTTTTGGCAGTTTGCCTTGTTCCCTTCATTTTAAAATTGACTCGATTATTCATTACACTTTTTGACTTACACACTACCTCGGATTTTTACAACTTAGTTCTCTGTACAGATAACACAGTGTTTTTTTTTTCTTCTTCTTTTTCTTACATTGTAGCTCCAAATAAACACACTTACAATGTGTGTGTGTGTGCGTGTGTGCAATGAAATTGTGACTTGTGACATCTAAACTGTGCCACGAGAAAATAGACTACAAATATATACAATAAAATAAAATATTAAACGCAAATTAGACAATGATCATTTGTACACGCAATGTATACGAATATACAGATCTATGACTACATACATACATACTAAAAATACTGAAATCCTCATACTCATCGTCATTTCAACTAATAATAAATGTGTCTGATAAATCTCTAATAAAAACGGGTCCCGAGTGCCTGTACAAGACAATTTGGGGAATGACAATAATTAATTGCTTTGACAAATGACAATACGTGCTGCTGCTACTCTGTGTGCTCTGTGTCCTCATGTTGATATTTAAATCACAAGGTTCTTAATCGAGCATTAATGGCGACATGGAACACAAGAGATTGTGTCTTGTGCTCTCCCTCTCTCCTGTTTGTTTGTTTGGAGGAGCGAGTCAAATAAAAAATATCTCCCCAAAAAAAGAAGAAGAAACAACAAAAAATTAAAATAGCTTGTCAAAATACTCGTGACATTTTCCTTTTCCCCCTCAAGTGCTCCAATTGACATATAAATTGACGTTGAGAAGAGAATCAAATGAATTCCAGTATGTAAAACATGTGTGTAGATATTTGAATCTGAATTGTACATACTGTCATTGACTTTAGTGGGAATGGCGCGTGATTGATTGAAAGTGTATAGATGAGAGAGCATTGGGTTGGTTTTTTTTGTGTGTGTGCGACTGTTCAACACACTTGAAAGCTTGAAAGTTTTCTGGTGGAAGTTTGTCCTGAAATTAGTGTGGTGTGTGTGGTTATGTCTTTGTAATACATTTGGATGTGAAGTTTATGCAACATTTCGAGAGAGTTTCATGTTACAAGGAATGAGATTGTAATAACACCAAGAAGAAGACGAAGTAGAAGTAAAAGAAGAAAAAGGGGGAAATCAAGAGCTTTGAGACTCAAATGTTATGTCTTGAATGATTCTTGTAAATTGAGATTTTGGGACTGAAATTGAAAATTTTGTCTACCTTGGAGTTTGTTGGTGTGCAATGTGGGAAGATTGTTATAGCTTGCTTTTTGGGTTTCGCTCGCTCTCTCTCGTTCGCTCGCTCGATCCTCCATGTAAATTGACGGGAAGGAAATGAAAAGGAGCAAAAGCGAGAGAAAGAGTGTTGATCAGGAATCTAAAATTAGCCTTGGCCCATCTTTGTAAAAATAGATTTCATTTTTGTTCGGTTAGGAAACGTGAGCGTAACTTTTTCAAAAGGAACAGGACGGGAAGGGAGAGAGAGAGAGAAAGAGAGAGAGAGAGAGAGAGAGAGAGAGAGAGAGAGAGAGAGAGAGAGAGAGAGAGAGAGAGAAACGGTGAAAAAATCATTTCCCAAGAAAACCAGCTTCAGTTCCTCTAGTTTTCTCTTGGAAAAGGTCCCTGTTCGCTATCTTCTCTTGTCCTTTTCATTAATATTTTAGTTGGATTTGTATTTTGTATTAATTTACATGTAGTTTCAATATATAAAAAAAAAACTGTAGTTTTTGTGGACAATTGTGGAATTTCAAGTTGTGTAGTTCCTTTGGAAATTTCAACTTTATCTCCTCTCAATCTCAAAAACAAAAAACTTCGTTTCCCATTTGACATTTCGTAAATGCCATCCCGGAACTTTTAAAATTAGTGAATACAAACAAAAGTGTTTCATTTTCATTCCATTTGTATCAGTTTACAAATCTCATTTGGTTTTCGATACAATTGTATACAATTACATTACAAACTCTTTCTCTGGCACTTATAAACTTCAACATTCGAAGACGAACAGTTTTTTTTGTATTATTATCGATAAAATTTTATTTTTGGTGAATGTAAATTGATGAACTATTGAACTGTGAATCAATCCCAAATCGAGTACAAAGTCTGCAAAAGACTATTATACACCGAAGGTAAACCATGTAGAGGGAACAAACAAAATACTTATATCTGTATATATTAGCTAATTGTTGATCATATGTCGAGGCAGGATGAGCTATGAGCTCAAATTATTCTACAAGTCAAGTGTCTCATAAATCATTTGAAAGAAATCAAGAGCACAATTATTATTATTATTATTATTACACTTAAATATTACGCAACACTCTTCAAACTTGCTACCATTTATTTTATCTTGAAGGTATCTTTCCAGTTTTGACTAAGGATTTATAGAGAGCTGGAGTTGTGTACTTGTTTACATCCATTGGCCATTGACTATTGCCCTATTGACCATTGAGTCATGTGCTGGAAAAATACCGGAAGCTATATATTGAACTGTGCACAAGGACTAATAATAATAATAATAATATGTCGATGACATTTCCCAATAAATCAGGAAGATATCAAATGATAGACATTGTGCAGGGAAATCAGAAGAAATTTCAAGCTGAAAAACACAGTATAGAGTTTCAGAATACAAATATCGTACAGAGAACTTTTGTCTACATGTACGATATATGCGTGATTAGAAACGATTAGGATTTCTCTGGAGTCTCTGCATGTAATATTATAATAAAATCTGATTTCGACTGCAGAGTGCTGAATGTGAGTCTTTGTCTTTGTTTGTTTTGCTCAATAGGGATTGTCTCAAGTTATACACAGATTTAAAGATTTAATCTACAGAAATGATTCAGATTGAGTTGTAACGTTTGAAATTAGCTGAATGGATTTAAAATATTTTTTTTGGTACGTCGACTAAGGGAATGGCAGGTATCAATTTGAGAGGAATTATGAATCCACTTATTTTGCACGTTGTTTGTGCTTTGTGCTTTGAAGTTTGAACATTGGGAAATGTTAGAGAGAGCGAGAGAGAGAGAGACTGTAATTTAATAGCTGAAATTTTCCAGGGTTCATTATTCATGAGCATGTGTATCGTGTAGGGTTTAGTCATCATAATATATCGTTTAAATAATTGAATTTTTGGCAGATTCTCCGTATAGAACTGTGCAAACATCCATATTATGTAGAATAATAGAGGAGATATCCCAAATAATAATATAGGAAAAGAATGAACACACATCCTCTGACTCTGACTCTGTGACTCTGACTTTTACTTTGTATTAGAATAAAAACGTGACGAGGAGTATCTCTATAGGGAAATGATGTATTTATTATTTATTTCATTCTCATGACTCATTAGAATAAATTATCCTTGAGTCAATAGGAAATACAAATATGTATACACAAGTATATACAGTATTATTCTTGTAATAACATTTTCGTTACCAATTATTTCAAAAATGAATCTTGATGGATTTGTATTAAAGGTTACCACAATTAGAATCAGACAGACAAACAGACAGAAAAAACCAACAAAAACAACGACGACGACGACGTTTGAGAAAATACAGTTGAAAGTTGAGAGTTCAAATGGGATAAATCATATATGTATAAAATAAAATACATAGTGAAAATCCTACTCGTATTTGCGATTCTCTTTACATGATTACGAAAACCGAACGAGATTGAGCTATGAGGATCGATTAATTAAGGAAATTAAATTACTGTGACTGGCTCTAGTTCAAGTTGACAATTTTGATTTTACATTCTCAACATTTGAATTTTGAATTAAAGTGAAATAATATATATCTAGTAAGTACTTGATAATAAAAAAGAATCGAGGCAAAGTTGTGTGTGTGTGTTTCCTGGAGGTTTCCTCTTGGCGTCCAATTACAACTGTCGATTGGGAAAGTCAAACTTAAACTCCAAACATGCCGGTCGCACATCTGAATTTCGTGATAGGAACGAGTGCAAGTGGAGGAAATGGGAATAACAGCAGCAGTAGTGTGTCTTTGAATACACCCAAACCTGGTATGCCAAACAATTGAATTCTCAATTCTCATTCACTCTCTACCCAATTCCCAAATTCTTCATTCAACCATTCGTTTGTGTGCATAGCTTTACTATTACTATTACATTACAAACAAACACACACACCAAGAGTAAACTACTATAAAAACTAAAACTCAAACATATAAAAAAAAACTATTTGGTATATTAATAAATCTTTGTCTAATCATTTTCTATCTGCCTCCTCTGACTGTGAACCTTGAGCTTCCCCATGCAACACTTTCCAATTCCATGCAAACATCCTTCATTTCAGTTTCAGCTTCAGCTTTTTCGGCTCTGTCTCCATCGTACTCCATCATCCATCATACATATATATTTGTACATATAACGTTTTTTTGTGCAGCGATAAGAAATAAAAGTGTCCACACTCGACACTCGTAATATTCATTCTCTTTCCCATTGGAGTTTCCAACCAAACTTTTTCCTGTCGATTCCTGTGAACAAGATAAGTGCATATAAAGTAGGTATAGATGACAGAATGACTTTAGCATTACTACTCATGCGAATACATGCTGGTGTTGTGTTTGTGTTTGTGTACGTGGAATTGGAATTGGAAGTGGAAGGAAAGTCATTACATCCGACAGTATTTACAATGGTATTCATATCTGTACTGTAGACTGTAGATGTAGATGTAAATATATGAAATATACATTAATGCTTTCCCAAAAAAAACTCCCAGGTATGTATGTACCCAAAACAAGAGGCTTTTTTTTGGACGATGTATATAAGTCTATAAGTATTGTAAGTTGTAAGTATCGTAGTTAAAGTGACTGGTGACTGGCGACTCCATAGTGACACACAATACGTCGTTGTTTAATTGCTTGTAAGTTGTGGGGGAGGATTTACATATGTCAATTCAAAAGGAAAGGAAGAAAAAGAGGGCTTGGTTTTATTTAAGGATGCATTTACACAGAGACACAGAGAGAGAGACAACTGAAACCGGCAGAGAGAGAGAGAGAGAGAAAAGAGCTTGGGAAGTTTGAAGGAAGGAAGAGAAAAAAAGGAGCACACAGCGTTGTTGTAATGTAATGTTGTGGTGTTGGGACTAAGGGAAGTGACGCCGCCCTGGAAATTTATTGAATCTGTTCAACTTTCAAGTACCTCCACGTCCTACGTCCTACCTATCCTCCTATTCCCTATACATTATTATGTATTCAATATGAATGGAAACCCCCGTAACGAGCTATTTAGATTAGATTTACATTTGCATACATGCATGCATGTATTCAGAGTGTATACATCTCTCTCTCTCTCTCTCTATTTCCAATTCACAATATACGCGAAGAGGCCAAGAGTCATCATAAATTGAAATTGCCCATATCCACACAGACGGATTTGTACATGACGTTTCTTTCGGGACTCTCAAAATTCTTTGCTTTGACAAACAGAAGCTTAATGTACACACCAACAGATATTTCCTGTGTTTCCACAACACATATAAACATTCCATTTTAGATTAACTATCATTGACTTTCAAGATATATGTATTCCCCGGGTATACCATGAGGAAACTAGGTGAAATCATTCAAATGTAAATGTAAATGTGCACATAAGCACATTTACATCGTTGTCGCTGTCGCTGTGGGGTTTATTCAGGCTGTAAGCTGTAAAGCATCATCATTTGCATGAATTCAGCATTGCTATTTTGGTCTAAAGTCTAAAGTAAAGTGAAATGTCCAGGTTATTTAAAAAGTCTTGTTTAAAATGTGTCTGGTCCTGAATTTTGCCCTACAAACCTGTTTTTTTCCTTATTACTAAATGAGATTCTGCGGAAATTGGAATACAAACAGAGAAATAGAGGAATGACTGCTGGAGGAGAACCTGGCTGACTGACTAACACAGAGAACCCCGAGAAAGAGAGAGAAAGAGAAATCCGTACAAATACAAACCCACAATCGAGAATGGTGATGGAGGGAAATGTCAGTTTGTTTATGTATGGAAATTCTCAAAAAAAAGAGTGTTCTTATCCATTGCCGTTGTGGAATGAAGAGAGGATGAGAGAGAGGATGTGTTCTATCGTATGTAGAAATGACCTTAGCCTTTCCGTCGCGCCTTGTGCCTCGTCTTTGTACTGTACTGTACAGTTGTGTGGATGTGCGTAATGATAAAATCCATGTAAAATTGGAACAAGTCGGTAGAAAATGCGTGTCGTTTTTGGCATGTGTTAAACGCGTTTCGCTTGTCTCCAACTGATGAGTGGTTCTCGTCATTTTCTTTCCATTTTACTTATCTCTCCACACACACAGAGACACACACATGCTGTTTCTCTCTCACTCTCTCTCTCTCTTTGCTGTACATGTACAGACTTGATCCCATCACCCATTATTTAAATTTGCACTTTTCCCCCGTGGGAGAGAGAAAGAGTTAAAAGAGAGGAGAGAAGAGGAATTGTGTAGAACTTGTAATGTTGTCTATGTTCGCTCACTTGTGAGTTCAATTGGTTAAGATATCAAAACAGTGGAGCGAGTCTGGGGATTGTAAATTGTACATATGTACTATTGCCAATATCTCTATTGCTACTATTCTTTCATTCGCATATATTTGTACAGATAGACTCCAAAAATCCACACGACCCATCTGATTCACCAAAAAGCTTATTTTGGCTTCGAATCCCACCTTTTTTTACTCATTTCCTGGCATTAGCCCTCATTTCTCTGTACATCTATAATACAAATTGGGTATGCAAAGCTATAAAATCTCAAATCGCATGTATACGATATATTGTATATATAAAATTTACAATGGACGTAGTACGATATGAAAAACATTATAAAGGAACTACAAATGAATTTCTTGTGGATGGTTTAATTCACACACATTCATAGCCATCTAATTTGCTAATTTGCTTGTTTGCTAATTCGAATTTCTAATTTCTAGTGTATAGCAAGGAAAATTCGAGGCGCTAACGGAATCATTAGAAATCTGATGATGAGTAAACTTCTTGTTTTTCCTTTTTTTGTGTGTGTGAACATGATTCATGATTATAATGATTAGGGATGAGGTTTTTTCGGGTAGAAAGTATAATAAACACAGTATCAAGGGTAATTACATGGCAATTAACTAATTGGTCAAGTCCGCTACTCACGTTCTACTTTATTCTACATCCCAGCTGCTCCCATTATACATATACACGGATAGTTCAGTTTTCAATGTTCAATGTTCAAGGAACGTCAACATCCTTTAATTGAAAAACATAAATGTTGATGATGTGCAGAGAGGTGTGTAGGATTTGAAACCACATCGTAGTAATAAAAGTCATAATCATAATAATATTTGGTGTAATTACATATTGCACAAATAATAAAGATACAAATATGTATGCGAGAATGTCTTGAGTCTCAACTCTTAAGAATAAAAAACAATTCAAAATTCTAGCCGTTAAATTTTGATATAGAGAAAACCGGTGGCAAAATATATATTTTCCATTGTACTGATGAATGAGACGAGACGAGACGATGGAGAGATGAAGAAGATGAGTTGAGGTTAATTTTTCTATTCCTCCGACAAGCGGAAATCGGAAATGTGTTAGCAGGTGTGGAAAGAATCACACCACAACACGCCCACTCCTGACTTGCTACAAAAACATTCCTGTTACTGACTGCCAGTGTGTACATTCTACATGTTACGAGATTTCAACATGAATTGTTCGTGTACGATAGAGAGAGAGAGCGAGAGCGAACAAACCCATAATTTGCACTGACACGGACACGCGGACAAATGATAAATTTAACTGCAATCACTCCAAAAGAAACCATTTCATATACAGCAGGATTCCTTCTCTACTTATTTTTAGACTGATTGACACAATGAGAATAAAACTAAGCGGGTTTCAATTCTAATTAATGTAAAATTACTAAATTAATTACATTACCGTTATAGTTTCTACAATGAACGTCTTCCTGGTGGAAACGGAATTCAATTTCATAGACTTTTGTAAGAACTAGAACTGTAAAATCGCATGAATTCAAAATGAATGAAGTTTATTTTGCTTTCTGTGATTAGAGAAAAGGCCTCGAATTTTTCGGGTTTTTCATGAACGAGCCAGTTTTTTTTTGTTTTTTTTTTTTGAGTAAATAACAAACCTGTTGGCGTCCAATAAATATTTATGTAGCGTCTGAAATCTATCAAGGAAAGTGTTAAAATGTGTCCAGGAGTTGTTCGACAACTCCCCACCCACATCTCTTGAGCCAAGACTCTTGACATTTGAACATTCAAATCAAATCAAATCAAGTTTGTAGAGGACAAGACAAGGAAATGTTGAATGTTTCGTCTATCCATTTGAATCACTCGTCTGTCTATACGGATCTTTTTAGTTTTTTTTCCAGACTTGTGATTTTCTATTTTTTGTTTCTTTATGTGTGTGTGTGTGTGTGTCTGTAGAACTTATTTACGGAAAAAATCCAAAGTATCATGTCTTGGCAGTAAAACCAAGCAATTTCCCCCGATGTAACTGCTCACTGTTCTTGTAAATCTTTCTAAATTGACGTACATGTGTACAATGATCAGCCATTCAATGGGTTTTGTTTTATGTTCGTTCCAAAGTTATGGGGATGCATATATGCGAATATGCGAATATGTGAGTCCAGAAAGTACAAAATCTACAACATTGTTTTTGAAGAGACTTGAAGGGGAAGAGGGAAGATGGTTGGTTGGAAATGATGGATGGAGGCGCCTGATTACTTCATTGATGGCAGAATTAATTGAACGAAAGTTTTACTTATGTAGATAGAGACATTGACAGGAAGGAAAGGAGTTGACATGGATTCAAATCTGGATTTGTTTCAATTGGCATTGAATCATTCGAATCATTGCAATTATGTTGAGTTGGCATGGGTGAAAAAATTCCCTGTCTATCCGAGTGGAGAGCATTAGAGTTTTTTTTTAGGGTGCGTATAGTCCTCCAACTATTTGGCTGGTTTGAACAAATCAACATGGAATTGGAGTTGGAGATTGAGCTCCTCTCTTCATCACACACACGCTTATACATTTACATTACACACGCACGAAAACTACAAAATTATTTAGTACTTACACGAGAATTCGAATTTCATCAGTAGTTCCACCGCAGTAAACTACCTAATTTAATGCAATCCTCTAATAAAATTATCGATTGAAACCCACATTCAATTCCATCCGCCTTGAGAATATCCTAAATGACAAAAATATTAAAAGAATTTCAAAGGTTTACCAGAAACGAAAACAAAAAAGCACATGGGAACGCATATGTATGTATTTTGAGTAGGATTTGATTGCAGGTGGTTGTTGACGGTTCAAGTTGGGTTAGAATAGAAGCAGGTTTTGAGAATGTATATCTGTGCATGCATGAACGTCATTATCGTTATCATTATCATTTGTTGTTGGTATTATTTTTCTCATTTAGTTTTTCTCCTTCGCTCACGTCCATCCCACTGAAAATACATATGTACGATTTATGAGGACTATGAGGAGGCAAAGCAAGGGAGAGTAATGTGCTCAAAGTCTTCTTTCTTTCTTGAGACAGAGACAGAAGGTGCCCATCACTTTGCTTTGGGCAACGGAAGTGATTATAACGAATGTTACCGGCAGTTGTTCTCTCTATCTCTCTCTCTCTCTCTCTCTCTCTCTCTCTCTCACTCCATCCCTCTCATCGTCAGTTCTTACTCTTACTCAATAGTTGTAGCTTCTTTCTTGGAATAAACGAATGCACTGAATGCAGTACACGTAGGAGTACATATCATTTTCTCAAGACAAAACACAATGAGCAAACCTTGATTTAATTTTCAATTCTTCTTCATTTCTTCAACCAGTACGGCTTTTGGACTCGCTCTGTCAGGGATTATTTTCCCTCTACGGATAGCACAAGCACATACTTTTTTCCACGCTTTTTTTTAAACTCTATATATACATATATATAATACTTAGTTGCATTGCGTCAACCTGTGCCAAAACCATAAATTTAATTCCCATTGTGACTAATCGTAAATATTTGACCACAGTATTTGAGTGTACTCACTAAATATCTGTAATTTCATGACTAACCATGACCATAAATCTTACGAGACAAGTTGTCAACTCTGTAACCTTTTACCCAGTGTTTGTTTGTTTTTGTACTCACGTTTTGAGCTTCTCATTCAGACTGCTTTGATTTTGTGCCGTGAGAATTCCGTGGGTACGGATTTGATATATATATATAAATAAATGGGAAGTTTTTAGATTTGATATTCGATATTCGATATTTTAAATGTAAAGTGTATTGTTTACTAATTGTTTTATTATTATTATGATTGTGTAGGTGTTTGGACGCCGGGTATCACATCAGATAATTCACAACCATCTAGTCCAGCCATTCTTACTCAGAAACAACAGCAACAACAACAACAATCTTCCAGTCAGCGACAATACGAAGGGGAGTTATCGGGGAGTAGTTCAGTGCCTGCCCTTACAGACCCTTTACCGCCAATTTGGACACCACCAAATGCACCAAGTCCATCCACACAAAGGAAATTCCGCCCTGTAAATTTCAACGTGCCTGGTTCTCCCACAAATTCCACACCAAGGATCGTTTCCCTGGTAAGTCGTCGTCGTCGTACAGATAAATCTTACATATTCCTACTTACTTATCTACATACATTTATTTGAGATTTGACAGTTGAAACGTGAATGACAATAAAAAAATAAAAAACTCTTTGACTTTGTCCTTTGCTCTCTGACTGTATATACAGGAACGATCCGTCTCAGCTGGACAAGTTGGTGAGCATCATTTGTCAAGTGCTCGTGATAGAGATTTTGTTGAACATCATCATCCGCATCTTCATCAGTATCAAAAAGGAGGGAGTGAAGACATAGTGGATCGTGTGGAAGGTGGAGGATCCATCTATCAAAATCATCAGAGTCACGGGAATAGTCAGAGTCACAGTAGTCAGTCTGTCAATTTGCCAAAATATCAAAGTCCCACTGTTACGCTTTTACAGCGAGCCCGTGGTAAGCAAAAAAACAGAAGCTCAGAATTTTTTTTTTCCCTTATCTTGTGGAAATTCTTGTACAGATTTGCACACAAGAAAATCCATTGAAATGAATAAATAAAAAACTTTGTGGGTAAAGTAGGCTGTCAGATGTTCAAATACATATAGGAAATGTGCTTACACACACAATTTTTTTTATGTATAGTTCTTTCGTTTCCTTTTTCTTGTTGGCTATCAGTCAAAAAAATATGAGTGGAATCAATCGAATCATCAATTCCCTTTCACTTGAATGTACCTCAATGTTCAAAGAACAAGAACTTCAGACTGTATAGAAGGAAATCGGGAAATGTGATTTCTTTTTTCTCGTGGAATTTTATCAAGTTATTTTAGTTGGTTGCAATTGGCAATAAATTTCCCTCCAAGTCCGGATTCAGAATATATTTAGGAAAATGAAAGTGTGGTGTAATCCAACTCTTTAATTAAGTAGAACCACACAGGGAACTCTTTGGTTTTTGTGTGACGAGAGTACTATCATTTTATTTATGGAGTATTGACGGATTCATGGGATTCTTTAACTCAGTCGTGTCGTAATTTACATGTATACACAACTACCGTCACTGTAAAAAGTCACTATCTAAACATACAGCTTCCGAATTTCCGTAATGTTAATGACGAATACATATGCTTTTTTTTTTTTGTGTGTTTGTTTTTATGCAGAAGGATACTTGCCAAAAGGGGCTTCGTATTTGGACCATAAAATCTCAGGAGTTCAGCGAAGTAGTTCCGCATCTGAAAGTTTCAAGTCGTTGCTTCCTCAAGAGCAGTATCAGCAGCATCCGGTGGCAGGTTCTTCATCTTCTTCACAGCCACAACAGCAACAGCAACCTTCTTTGAATCCTAATGATTCGCGTGAGTTGCACGAATATTTATTAATGCTCACATTATACAATATAATATATATCAGAGTATCCAAAAAATTCCCCATCAGTTTCTCTTTACACGTGGAAACTGACTCTTCTTGAAATAAAATGTACTGTATGGATTTCGGGTTTTTTAAACTCCACTCATGACTCATGAATTGTATAATTTTATGTGTGTATTTATATATATATTTGTTTACAGTGTATGAACTGAAAAGTGAAGAATACACACGACATCCCTCTGGGACCACAACAAGAAGAGTTGAATTCGCTCCGAGAAAGTTTGACGGAGTTGGTCCAACAACTGTAGACGGCGTTCCTATTGCCTTAAAAACGGTACGTCCTAAAACTGACTCTACAATTAAATCATCTGATTTATATGGTTCAATTTAATTTATTTTCACTTTTTTCAGACATGAACTAATAATTTTGTTTGTGTTTTTTTTTTGCATGTGGGAATGGATTTCAGGGTACTAATGGCCACGAATGGTACCGACGTATGTACGAGTCATTACACGTTGACAAACCACATAGAAAAGGTGAGCGATGCAAGAGAGAAAGATGGAGGGGAAATGTTAAACAAACGAAAGCTTACTTAAACATATGTATTTAACGTTGTATATTTATTCATGATTTCCCTTCAAAGAATTTGCTTATTCCTCAAATACATATTTTTTTACCGTTTCACTGTAAATAAGCGGTGACTGTGTGTGAAGAAAACCGAGAAGATCCAACTACTACTGACCACCCACACTATAAATAATAATTTAATAATAATAATAATAATAATACAAAAAGTATTGTAATGATTTCACCCGAGAAATGGAATGGTTGTGTGAATTGCAAACTAAATGCGGATACAACCAAAGGATTTGAAGTATATATAAACATTTGGATTGCTTCAAGAGTGAAAAATTCATCTAAAAAATACAAGCTGAATTTACATATTTCTATTTTTATTGTGTTTTTTTCCCCTATGTTTATTTCCTTTGGGTGGAATGGCCGAGGCAGATTATCTCACAGTCAGATATAGACGAAAAGGTTGGAAATTTACCCTTTGAGTGAACTTTTTGAGTGTTACCAACTTACCGAGAATTCTCGCATCTAATAATTTTTCATTTTTTCCATTCACAGTGTGTGGATTTTGAATGTTCTAACAATTTGATACTTTTTGGCTACAGACATTGAAGAAGTAGGCTCTCAGTTATTTAAACAGCATGAGGAAGAGTCGGGAAAGTTGAAAAGGAAATTGATCCGCATGCAAATGGAATGGTTTGATGTGTGATGTGTTTTTGATGAGAATAATGAATAACCTAGATGGAGAAATGAGGAGGAAAAAAAGGGTGTAAATGTCAAGGTTTGTTGGGAAAAAAAAATGAAATGGAAACTAATGATGAATGATTCATGATGATTTTTACAGGGGCACCGTTGAAATCTGGTCCATACGGTGGTCCAACAAGCGGATCTTGGTCAGAACCAGAGGGTTACGAGTCAGATACTTACGCAAAATACGCTACACTTGACCGAAGAAAACTTCGTGACCGCTACACATCCGACACAGAGTACCTTTCAGTCGGTGGTCCGTCAACACCAACTTCCATTCCAGGAAGTATACGATTCCAACCGGGTCGTATCGAAGATTACACTCCAGGAAATTCTTCTGTGGCTGCCAAAGCAATCCATCGGCACAAACCAACACTTCAATGGTAAAACGCAAACACACAACACTTGGAATTTTCTATCTATATAATGTTCCTGTACGAATGGGGATTCCACAAACTACGAAGACTAATAAGATTCGCATTATACGAATGCTCATCATAACAAAATAAAAGTATTTGATGAATGATTCATGATAGAGAAACTCAATGTGACATTCATTAAGTGAAAAGCGCGTCGTATAGTCGTTTTGGAAATGGACTGTGAACGAATGAGCGAGCAAGTGTCACAAGTTGATGTGACCATTATTTTATCGATTTGAAGATTAGTTGAATTTTAGTATATTTAATGTTCCATTTGAACAGTAGCCAAGGTCGTCCATGAAATGAAAATGAAAAAGCAGCTGAGCATGAGAGAGAGAGAGAGAGAGAGAGAGAGAGAGAGAAAGAGAGAAAGAGAGAAAGAAAGAGAGGGAGAGAGAGAGAGCCATTAAAGAAATTAAAAAAGTAGTTGTGGACTCTGAAATGCTCATTAGTTGTGATCATTAAATGTAGTTGGAAATGGTTTGGATATGGGGAGAGAGAAAGCAATTAGAATGTAAATCAAACGTTGTGCTAATGCTGATGGGTTTTCAATACTTTTTACACATTTGTCTGTTCTGTTCTGTTCATGTGACGTCATAGGGCATTAGGAGGACTCCTCACGATCATTTATATATGTATCCCCATTTATTTTTATTTTCATAGGGCATTAGGATCCAAAGAGCTGGCTGGCTACGAGAGTGATTCTACTCTGGTCATTAGGAAACGTCTCGAAGCACAAGATATCCCATCACCTCCGCCGCTATCTCCAGCTGAACAACGTCAAGTCTACGTGGAAATCCAAAAAGGTGCTGAAATCCCTCTTCACGGACTTCGAAAACCCGCACCGGAGAAACCAAAAGGTAAGAGCGACCTTTTTTTTTATATCATCATCATCATCATTATTATTATTATTATTATTATTTATCCATCGTTTTTTTTGAAATTTATTTTCGATTAAAAATATATTGCACACACATCTTCACTTTCTTTCCTCCTCTGAGTCACATTATCATTGTTCATTATCATTATCGTTTCTGTACATAACCTACGTATTTGTAGTAATTTAGTTGTTAATTGTATTGCAAGTTGAAGGTTATGTACGAGAATATCATTATTATCCTTATTATTACTATTATTATTATTATTATTATTATTGTATATTGTAGACTCCATGTAGATTTCACAGTATGTAGTTCAAATTGAAATGATCTCAAGTATTTTTCTTCATCCTTTTAAGCATTCAGTTAATGTCTTTAGAATTGGCTTGAAAAAAAAAAATCAAACAATCAAACTGATAAAACTGCAAAACTGTCCATATTCGTTTGTAACAATTTGTAATTATGCTTTTTTATTTAGACGTACAACTATTTTCTTATTGTTCTTCTGTACTCTATATATTTATACGTCGGACATTGCTTAATTTTAAATTGTCCATTGAGCTTCCATGCTTTTTTTGTATGCATGTACATATTTGTATTTGTTGCTGGTTTACATTTAGTTAAGCAAATATTCCGAGGGCTCGTATACTAAACAAAAGGGAATTTTCTATATTCATTTCTACGGTCTAGACAAATAATATCAATAATTAGTAAGAATCTGTCAACTAACCCCCGGGGTAAATCTGTACCACATAACAAACGTTTTTATAGATTTCTAGTTGGGATTGTTGTTTTTTCTTTTCATTTTCATTTACATTTTTAAAACCACAGCGATTTTATGGTTAGAAAAAATGAGACTTTTCTCTGGTCATCTATCGTATTTGGTGGAATTAACTCAATTATTTATCTATCGTTTACAAAAAAAAAACAACTAATTATTCTGTTTATTATTAACTGCATGGATACATTTCCCATGTTTTCTCTTGGTGATGTAATTAATAATTAAGATTACTTAATTGTAAGGAAATTATTTCAAATCAATGAATTCAAAAGTCGAGTGTTCTGGAGAATTTTAGACCAGTTTTTTATGCAATAGCAAGGAAAGGGATGAGAAAATACTGAAAAATGGACGTAATTATCGGTAATTTAGTTGTATAGTGAAGAAAAATCAGATACAAATTTACCTATACATTGACAATAAAATATAGCCCTCCGCATTACAACTCCTTATAGATTTTTGCTCATCGCAGTCTCTGAATCCGAAAACGGGGAATTCGGAGATTTATTATATTATTGGTGGTGGTGGTGATGCCCGGGTTTCTTCTTCTTTTGCCTCGTACAATTACAATTAGATGGAGCACCGCAGCACACAAAAAACCTGCAGCACAGCGTAGATCAAAAGAAAAAAACTCTATCTAAAACAAACAAATTGAGTGGATGTTGGATCTGAACGAAAAGGAGAGTCAGAATGTATAAAGGAGAAAGAAAGCATGCTTCGAATTCTACAACTATATGCTCTATTTGTTTTTATTTTATTTTATTTGGTTTTTTTTCTTGGATATTTGGAAACCTTCGCAAGTCACAGTCACAATCACAGCTCCTGTAACTCGTAAATGGAAATTTCCAATTGCACACACACACAAAACTATGAAGCATTCTATTTGCTGCTGTTGAATTTGAAGCTCTTCTCCATCACCTCAATATAAACATTTAAGGTAGGCTGTTCAAGTAAATCATGTACACACAAACAAAACAAACTTATTCTTTGGCAAACATTGTAAAACAACAAAAAAAAAACAGCACAAAAAAATGAACGTAGGCTGAAACATCTGTATTTTTTTGGTGAAGGGATGAAATTTTGATTACAAATTTGCCAATTTGTACAAAAAAAAATATTTTTGGGGAAATGATTAGAATTATTTGTAGAAATCACAAGTAAAAAAAAAAAAAAGAGCTTACGATTAGAGCATATATAAAAAGAGGAGAGGAAAAAAAAAAGAGGAAAAACTGTATACACAAAAAAAGTGGTTGGTTGAAACTGTATATATATATAGAAATGTCTCCGATGCCAACATTGGAAGACGTGAGGCGAAGTCTCGCATCCCGTCCACGCTCAGGCTCACCCAGTAGCTTTCGAAGTGGAAGTCCATCCATATTAAAATCCTCTACATCCACGGTGGCTCTCCTCCAAGAAAGAATCCAAGCTAAATTGAGAAGAGCCAATTCCGATATAAATCCATCACAAATTCATGGGAATGGACGAAGTCGATCAAGCCCAGCAAGTGCTTCTCATCATCGAGGACATTCCCATTCACGCTTCATCCATTCCGTCCGCTCCAGTTCAATAAGTCAAAGTACTGGAGGCGGCTACTCAGCCACATCTTTCATTCCGATCAGGTCACGGAATCCAAGTATGGAGAAACTCCGGGTCAGCTCCCCCGAATTGACAAGCCCCAAAGAAGTGAAAAAAGCGATGGAGACTTCCCATCGTCTCGCCATTAAATTGGAAGTTGTCAAAGTGGTTCCATCCGCTTCGGCTCCATCCCCAACTAAAAAATCCAGACACTCCAATTCATCTCCTCCTGCTGCTGATGGCTCAGACAAAATAGAGAAAGAGAAAGAGAAAACTAAATCCGGATTGAAAAAATCTGGTGGGAATAAAAATGGGAAATCCAAATCATCCAAAAGTGTCAAAATCTCGGACAATGTTGCTTCCGTTTTGAATGTTCCTACTTCGGCTTCGTCTACGTCTGGCATTTCTACACCCGCCAAACCACCAAGAAAACTAAATGGGAAAAGTAGTCAAGATAGAGAAAAGGGTGAAGTTCGTGAGTCATCCAATTCACCTGGAGCATCCACTTCCACTTCTTCTTCTTCCAAAGTACACAAAACCATCAAAGCCACGCCAGTTGCCTCCAGACATGCAAGTTGTCTGTCACCTCATCAATCTCGACCAACATCTCCAGGCTCCGCGGGGAATACACAACACCACAGTAATAATAATACTAATACTATTCCAATCCCACCCAAAATCCCACCCACCATCATTTCTCAATCCTCATCAGGAGGAGCTGGAACGGGGAAATCTTCAAGTAAAAGTGATAAGAAAGGAACAGCAACAGCAACAGCAACAAGTGGGCAGTCGTCGTCGAAACACACATCTATTTCGGGAGTACAAATCCGTCCTCATCGATCACCAGGGGATGGCCATGAAAAAGAAAAAGAAAGTGGTAGTAAAACTAATAGGATTAGCCGGTCGGCTGCTGCCAAAGTGAGTTCACTCTTAGCATCCGCTTTCTCCTCTTCATCCGAAAGGGAGTCTGAGATGATGATGACAACTCACCACACTCCTCGCAAAGGAGGAAAATCATCATCATCCACATTGACAACACAGTCGTCTGAGTCGTCGGATAATAAAATGAAAACTAAACGTGCTCGAGAGGAAATTGATGGAGCTACAAGTAAATCAAATGACAAGTCGTTCACTCCTAGATCTACAGCTACAGCTAGTGCATCTGTACCATTAGCCATGTCATTAGAAGCTTCTCCAACTCCAACTCCCACGACAACGACGGCAGTCTCCCCATTAGTCTCCTTGTCCTCCACATATTTGACGATCCCACCCCGCAAGCCAGGGAAAGAATATCTAATGGACGTGTGGACACTTGCCGAAGAGCATGATAACTGCACCGAAGACACTTGCACACCTCATTTCCGGTCATTACCCGCCCTCACTCCGTATTTGAAAGAGACGAAACGGGTTTCCGGCTCCGCATTCATCATGAAAACAAATCATGCTGCAATGCTTCGGGAGAGAGCAGCTTTGGCTAAAAGGCTTGGACTGGATGAGCAACAACATCATCATCAGCAACAGCAACTTGGACGAGCCAAGAGTAAAAGTAATTTGGGTCCAGTCAAGAAAATTAAGGGGAAACTACAGCAACAACAACCACAGGAGCAGCAGCAACAACAACAACAGCAGAATTCGGGGAGTAGTGGACAAATGAGAGGGAGAATATCATCACAAAGAGGAGAGCATCATGAAGGGAATGGGAGGAGTAAAAGCCCGAGTAAATCCAGTACGGCAGTCGTCCGGAGTGCATCATGTTTGGGTCTCCGTCGTTCCCGGGATTACACGTACGCTCGCTACATTCTGGAGCTCCAGCACTCGAGAAAGAAATCCCCAAGGTTTGTTCAACTTCATCGGCTTTACTCGTCTCTCGAGAGATTAGGACAACTAGAGAGATCCACGTCTGTGTATGACATCCCAATCCTCAGTCTTGAGCGGCAATTGGATTTTGATGCATGGTGGAAAGTACGGAATCGGAATCGTGTGGATGAGGAAATTGCCTCCATCTCCTCACAATTGAGTACCGCCCAGACGAATCGGGAATTTTTCTTTCGGCCAAGGAAACTTGAAGAGTTTCGTTGGAAAGGAGACTCGGCCCTCCGATGTAAACAATGGTCCATTGATGAGCTCCGAACTTTCCTCGAAGGAGAGGATTTTGATGGGAAATTTTTACATTGTAAATCCACACATGATCTCCACAAAACAGCATGGAGAGGGACTTCCGTCAAACAACAAGCACTCAATATGCAAATCACGGCACTCTCCAAGACGGCAGGATGGGAAATGAGTAGTAGTCGAGTGTATAATGGACCTTGGCTCCGACGAGCTTTCTCTATGAGCTCCACATTGAGTGAAGATCAAAGGGAAAATATCAAAGCACGATTGGGGAGTTTGATTCGGCCAGATGTTGGAGGAGCTGGAGCCGGAGGATTGACAACGGCAGGGACGAGAGTGGGGAGGTCAACAGAGCGACGAGTCGTCACTTCCCGGATGGGGATGACATTGTCCTCGGATCCCATCTCAGCCAAATTATATAGGACCGAGTCTGGACGGATTATTGGTGCGGATGGTTGTCTCACCGAAGCGGCCAAAAAACAATTGTCTCGCTCTCTCAGTCATGAATTCCGGGAGAAAAAAATCCTGGAGAGGAAAAGGCAGAGTACGGAGTCGGAATCCGCCAAATCCGATGACTCGGTCCTCACGGTCATTCATGTTCCCATCTCAACTAAATTACTACTAGGGAAAATGGAGAAGGACAAAGAGAAAGAGAAAGACAAGAGTAAAATCCCGGTTTATTCCGTCTACTGTAAGAAGGGCGTTCCATCCAAAGTGAATTTCTTTGAAAATTATTATCAACAACCTGAAAAATCCTCATCACATCCACAGTCACAACAACAACCTGCATCCATGTCTTCATTACCATCCCAAACTAGTTCCAAATCAAAATGCCCGGCCTCGACTTTTACTTCTACTCCGATTTCCAGTGGGACGACCAAAACAATGAAATCCACTAGTAGTTCACAATATCAATATCAACATCGTGTGGCTTCAAGCTCTCCAACTCGAGCTCGTTCTCCTCTCATCATGTCCAGACGATCCCGCTCCGTCAGCCCCACATCTAGCATCAAAACAAAAGGGGCTTTGTCGTACATGTCCCATGTCAATGTCATCTCCAGACTCGCTTCTCTCCTCCTCAAAAAAGATGAGGGTCTCAAGAACCTTGTGAATCGAGAGATATTTGAGCGTGGGAAGTTGGAGCGTCTCCGACTAGTTAATGAAGGGGAAGTGGATCGACTCAAATATTTTTTTGAAACACATGATCCACACAATGATGATAGTGAGTATGGGAAACTTCAAGAAATCAATTTACTTCGTTGTCTATTCTGTTCGGATCCAAATTTGGCACGGATGACGGAATGGCGCTCGGATCATTGTGATCGTCGTTGTGCGAGTGCGGATATTTTCAAAGAAAAATTAGAAAAACAATTACAGCATCCTCATCATCCAGATCATCAACAGCTACATTTGGATCGGGATCGGAAACCGGATGGAAGAGAATCTTCCCCGATTAATTGTTCCTCACCGGATTTATATTTAAATTCAAGATCCCGGAAACCCATTTATCAACCCAGTTCTACCCCAAATGTATGTCAACCCACACTCACAGCTCATTGTTTCCTCGAGTCTCCCAATAAATCCCTCGAGTACTTGAATCAACAACATCAACATCAACAACAACACTCACAAGCAGCCAATTCCTCTTGTTACAGTTCGGATTATTCTGGTGGATTTTGGGATTTTTATTCAGCAACAGAGTCCGTCTCCGTGGGGACGGCATCCCCTTCTCCACCATATCATTCCATGTCCATGTCCATGCCCCCACCCCCACCCAGAGTCGTCGACTCCCGAATGAGTAATGTGAGCAGTAGTTTGGGGGGGACGAGTACTCGGAATTGGAATGTGGACCCTGCACTTCATCAACCCAAATTCCGCTATGTCCCTCCACATCCTCGAACAAATGTCCCTCATCATTCAACGACCACGATGCTCCCACCTCCAGTACCACCCCCACCCAATTTGAATAGTAGCATGATGATCGGGGATGGTCGAATATACAATCCATATTTGTACCGAAGTGTTCGCTACTGGAATCCTCGAACTCGGAGCCGAGGTGATGACCCGCAGGATTTTTATTATTACTATGGAGTCGTGTAGTCACTTGACTAGTGACACATGACACAATGCCAAATCACATTTCATATACATATAGTGGGTTCACTTATTCATTCATTTTTTTTTTTTATCCCCACGTTTATTTTTACATGTAGAGTACATATATATTTTATAGCCGAGATTTTTACTGCAGGATTTTGTTTTATAGAGCTAATTGACAATTGAGAAGGATTTTTAGTTTGGTAGATTGTAGATTTAATGGAGTATACATATGTCATCATTGATAAAAAGGAAACTTATTCTTGTTTTATTAGGCCCAGTTCTTCGTCTCCAGACAACAGTTTGATTCATTGATTTGAAGTCTTACTTTTTTCTCACACTCTCTCACATATACTAAAAACTATTATAAAATACCCAAAAAAGAAACAACAAAAAAACTATTAACTATAACTAATATTCCTTGAACGACTTTTAACTCTATTGTGCCTGCCTGCTGATTGTGTGTGAATTGAATAATATCGCTTTGTGAATCTACTGCCGCCTCGCCTCCTCTTCGTTCTACTACCATATACCATGCTGACAGTGTCAGTATAATATGACCCCATATAACAACTCTTGTGCGCCACTCTTTCTCTCTCTCTCTGTCTCTGTCTCTCTCTCTCTCTCTCTTTATTCCTCTATACGCATGATGTGGATTGTGGACTTGATTTTACTTACTTGTATATATATATACAATTCTGTTTAAATATTTAAGTTTTGTGTAGAGTACATAAATTATACTTATAACTATACAAAGGAAACTATAAATACCTTGTATGAGCTCTATTTCTTGTACTTTCCCCTTTTAATCTTGTAAAATTACATATACATGATGTATATTTACAAGCTAATAGATAAATAGCTTGCAAATGTATTTACTATACATTTACTACCAAGTAGTTATTATTAGTTTATCTGTAAAGGGACATGAGCAAAACAAACATTGTTAATTCCCGTAACCGACTAAACTCTGTTACATACTGTAAATAAATAATTATAGATGTACATATTTATTATCGTAAATATTATTTAATCGCATGCTTTAAACAGCTTTACCTATTTTTATTATTATTACTATTATTATTTGCATGTGTTTGTAAATTTTGAATCGCTATATATATATCTTTGTGTACAGACCACTAAATATACTTTTTATTTCTTCGTTAAGAATATGAACGATGGAAATTTCCATGTGTGCAAAAAAATGTGCATGCAAAAAATACTTTTAAACTATTATATCATTTGTAAATATATCATGACATTTATTTATATAAAAATGTGTACAGACTATTTACGTGATTAGTTGATTAGTTAATTAGCAAAATTAGTATTACGAATATTATATATAAAGAAAACAAAAACTATATATATATAAGTATATTTTGCATGCTGCCTGATGGATGAAAAAAAAAAGATTTCTATCAACTTCTGTTTTCAGACACATTCAGTAAGTTTTTTCTTTACATGTTGATTTTATTTCATTCTTGTTTCCACTGTTTTAATTTAATTTTTTGTAAGTAGCCTATTTCGTTTTTCTTGTCCATGTGGGTTGAAAAAGAAAAAGAAATTCAGTGAGTGGGATTTCGAATTTCAAGAACGTGCTTTAATTTAGGTGCTTATTTATAATATCCAAATTCTATTCATTATTCATATATATTTTAAATGATGAAGATCGTCTTGAGAGTGATTTTTTTTAATTAGGAAGAGATTAAGTTAACGTTTAGGAATTGCATATTAGACAAATATGTGTGCCAGAGGTTGTTTTAGGATGTGAAAAATGAAAATGTACAGAAGAATGGAATGAAATGAAATGAAAAGGAGAGGTATAGAGGGAAAGGAAGGAGGAAATGAGATAAAAACAAAAAAATTTGATGTGTAATTGACTGGACTGAAAATAGAATACGAGGGAGTAAATGGAGTTAATGGACCGATTCCACCGAATAGAAATTCTCATCAGACTAGTCAAAATCATGGGAGTCAGTTGAGTTCACCTCCTCCACCTTCGCTACCTCCACAACCACTCTCACTATCTCACAATGTGAACAATCATAATCAGTCACTGAGGAGGATGATGAGTCGTCACCATAATCATGATGATGAGTATGAGGATGAGGAGGATGGGAAAAGTGAAAATCGAAACCCTTTTCAAATAGAAAGCTCAAGCCAGTTGCATAGACAGCTGAATCTGAACAGTGTCAGACATGAGTCTGTTCCTCCTGCTGCTTCTCCATTATTACGTAAGCAATTTGACCCATATGGTTTATTTTATTTTTTTATGTTTTCCCTTTCCGTTTTTTGTTTCGTTTTTTCCTTTTATCTGTATATTATATATATCGTCTGTTAAGTTCAGAAAAGTTCGATAATCGTTTGGCCCCCGATGCAACATATGCGTATGCACACAATGTGTATTCACGCTCTGGGGCCAAATGATTATCGTCCTTTTTTGAACTTAACAGACGATATGTATTGTCCATTTATTTTATTAATTGTTGCTTTTTTTTGTATGTACGATATTCAATTAATTTCTTACATTTTCATATTATTTTTAGTCAGTTAGTCCATCAAGCTTTCATTTGCTAAAAATTCATTTCCATCACATCAGTGCTTTTTTTTTTGTTTTCCTCTGCAGAAACTTAAATTTTAATTGAATTTGCCATAATTTCCCTGTACACAAAGCAAAGTCACGGAATATGAAATTCACTCATTTTTTTTTTGTTGCTTTTTTTTTACTTGTTTTTACTTTTGTGAGTAAAAAATCTCACTAATCATTGACAATATAATAAATAAAATGAATAATTTTGTAGTTTTCCCTATAGAGTACTCATTGTGTGTTGAATAGAGAGCAGCAGCAATGTAGAACAATTAATTATTAATTATTAATCTCGATTTTTGTTTTCTTAATTTGTATCCCCGCTATCCAAATGTGTGCTCATATAAAAATATATAAAAGCTTATTGCACTTCAGTCCCACAAAAATCTCCATCCTCACATTGACAAGTTGACAGTTGACGATTGCGTACAAATCATATAGCGTTTCTTCTGCAGTGCAATCACATCTAAAACGTATCGTATATTGACTAAACGTAAATTAAGAGTTTTCTTTATATTTTGGCTAATAATTAACCAGATTTTCCTATAAGAAAAAAACACATATACCTACGTGTATAAAGAAAGGGTTTAGTGCGGAGCTGATGACCCTAGAAGTTAAAAGGAAAAGCTAATGGTTCCTTTCCTCGTTGAATAGGAATTATCGCAACGTATAATCTTGTACTGCCTTCATTGTCCACTGTACCGTATTTCATAGTATATATAGTTAAATAGTTACTAATTGTAAGTAAATATCTCATACAGACAGTTGCTACAGTTGCTACAGCACTCAGACTTTTCCCAATGTAAATATTAACTTTGTAGTTTGAGCCAGCTGTGTGTGCGGAATATCCAAAAGTATAGATGAGTATCGTTCGTGTTGTGTAAATGTAAATGTACATGTGTAAATACATTATATAGTTAGCAGTAATACAAATGTAGACTTGTTTGGGATATCTCGAGGGATTTGATACCTTTCCCTTGTCACTTTTATCCTTTTAGAATCCTTTTGATTTTTTGACCTTCATTATCATCATCCTCATCATCCCACCTGACCTTTACCATTTCACTGTGATATATAAATGCGGCTGAGATGTATGTAGACGACACTTCCCTGATTTATAAGATCAGACTTTTCCTTTGCATTTTTCTTCTCTCGGAACGCTTGAAAATGTAACTTTAACTTTAAACAACACACAAAATAAAAGGGGTTGACAGATATCTTGTAAAAACTTTCAAAGTTGTAAAGTTTTCATGTACGATCTGAATATTAAAATACGAAAGCATTTCCCTTGGCATTTCAAATCTGCATACATATTACATTATTTTTATTGTCTTGTCCTAGAAATATTCACGCTGAAATCTATTTGATATTTGATATTTGATAGTTCTTGCACAAATGTGTTGATAGTCTTTAGTCTTCCATTTACTCTGTCTATAAGAAAATACGAAAATCTTGCATGTGATGTTTTGTAGAGCGTGATGTTTTTTATTTTTATTTTTATTTATAAATAAAATGTCTTGAGGGGGGAGTTTGTTCACAATTGTTATTAGTATTATTATTATTTTGGGGGGGAAAAGTGTGTATGTATTTTATTTTTTATAGTGTGAGATGGTAAAATTAAAATGTACGGATTTTTATCTAATACAAAAGCAGTACCACCAGTCAAGTATGCCGAGTCGGAAGTGAATATTCATTACAAAGCTCCCGTCCGACTTGTAGAGAAAGATTTCATTGGAGAGGAAGAACTTCGTCGACGACAACAGATCGTCATGAGAAGATTTTATGAGGAACAAAGACACCGGAAGTTCCTTGCTGAGATACAAGACATGGAGAATCGACGTCATACCGACAACTTTACGTGAGTTCCTATGTACTTTTTCCCCCATTCTCTCTCTCTCTCCGGCAAGTGACTCTCGTATCAAAAACAAAATACATGCTACATATAGTAGTTCATTCATCTGAGAGTTTCATGCACAAATCCAATTGAAGTGGAGACAGTAATAAATATTCCTTGTATTTTGGGGCATTGGAAAACTGAAAGGTTGAAATTTTGATTGATTTTTCAGGCCATCTCAAAAATCTCCGATTCCTTTGAATAGATACGAAGACATGTTTGATGAACCACAACGTCCAAGATGGAGAGAGAAAACGCCGGATCAGAGAGTTGTTGCCAAAGCCTTATATAATTTTGTCCCTCAAAATTCAAGGTACTTTTCATTCCCCTCTCACATTGTTTCATGCTTGTTCGACTCTTTTGAACACTTTTTATCAGTTCCATTCATTTGAACTTTTGGTTCGCCTCCTCGAGAAAACTTTTCGCCTTTTCTCCATAAAAGACAAGACAATTTAAACAAAGGATTTCCTCAAGTGAATCCAAAGAGATAAAGGGCGAAAAGAAAAAGAACATGTGGACATTTCATGGAGAATTGGAGAATTTGAGAGTGAAAACTTTTCTCCCTGTGTGAATTCTCTCTTTGATTTTGATGCTCATTCTTCTGATTTGTTGATTTGTATAGAGAGCTGAGCTTTCGGAAAGGTGACATTTTATATATTCGAAGAAAATTGGATGCAAATTGGTATGAAGGGGAGCATAATGCAGCCATTGGAATCCTCCCTCGATCTTATGTGGAAGTAAGTGATCATTTCTACACTCAATGACGCATTCTACATTTAATTTTAATTATAATATAATTAAATGCCATATTATGGCATTGAACCTCACTGAAGGTGTAGTAGAAATGACAAAAACTTGCCATAATTCACTCACTGTGAATTCCCTTGTTTACTCTTGAGTAAGTGAATTTTACCATCACGTCATTTTTCATGGCCATAAAAATTCCAATTATTTTTTCCCTAGACATCCACACACAATTTACAGACAAAAGTGAATTATTTGTCCATTAGCAGGTGATGCAAAAACAGTTGTTGTGATTTACGAGTCTTTGCCTTTTTTGTTCTCTTAATTAATACTCACACGTGGTCGTCCCTCGTCGGTATACGATTTGAGCTCGAAAAGCGTTTTTCCTGGTGGTTTTTTTTTCAGTTGACAATGTGGAATTAATTGTTGGCAGTGAGAGTGACCTCGCAACTGTGTTTTGTTCTTCGAATCTGCAAAGCCTATTGGGATTTATTGAAAGTACGATATATTCATTCTTAGGTGAGATTGGAAAGAATCCATTCAGGTGAGAATCAACTGTGATTCGGATTCGGGGGGTAACGAGTGGACTTTGAGAGAACAGAGAAGAAACAAGAGATTCGAAAATTCGAGTCTGTCAACTTGCGAGTTGCGACTGCTCGATTCGCTTTTTCCCTTCTTCTTCTTTTGTCTTTTTGGTTGAATCTCCATTATAGTTTCCACTCTGTTTGATTTTCATAGAGGTTATTCCCTTTTAATTTCAATACATGGATATAAGTAAGGGACGATGAGAAGGGATTGCACATGGAGTATGTCAAAAAATGATACATTTTATTTATTTGAGTTTTCTTGTATGTATACGATACATGCACCAGTCACAACTTTTTACAACACAAATGTTAACATTCAGCCGTGAGCGCGTGCTCACATTTACATTTACATTTACAATTTACAATTACAATTACAACAAAGTTACTTGAAGAGCAGTCTTATGTATTTTCACACATACGCCAAGTTGGTTGACACCTTTCGTATCGTATGGATGGATTTGGTTAATATTTAACATGTATATATGTACAGAGACTTGATACATAATTAATAATTACAGAGTTATTTGTGGCTGGTCCATGTAGAGATTGCGATGTAGACGTAGTAGACACTTTTGACTTGTATATCAGTCACCAAAAACTCACTCACTCTTCAAAGTGTTAAGTTAGGAACATTTTCTTGTCTTTTCTCATCATAGAAAATGGGCTGGGGAAAATGAAAATGGGAGAAATGATTCAATTTTGAGATGAACCTTTGAAAAGGTTTCTCAAGAAGGAAGGAAAATAGCTGGAGGGGTTTTTTTCCGCTGTCGTTTTCGTTTTCTTCGTGACAAGATGCGGTTGTATATACATAGTTATATTTATATATATGTATATGCGTGCATGTGTTTGAGGTTGAGGAGAGAAGAGTTTAAATTTCTGCAATGCAAGCTCTGAGAATGTCATTATTTGGATAGAATTCAGGTGTGAAAGTGGTCACATTGAGGAAGGTAAAGCGTGGACTGGTTCGTTCGTTGCTTTCCAGTTTGATGATGGTCGGTGAGTCACTCGTGCTCGGAAGGATGACGTCGAATGCGGGTCCAGATCCAAATGGAAAACTTGCTTTTGTCTTCACATGGAACATCCCGCGAGCACTGTTAAAATTAGTATTAAATCAAATAAGAGACAGAAACACACACACAGACACACATAGAGAGAGAAAGAGAGAGAGAGAGAGAGAGTAATTTTGGGATGACTCGAGGGAACTGACTATGTTTTCCGCCTGGCTTTAACAATCGCAGCATCCACAAAACACTCGCTCCAATAATTTTAGGTTTTGAGATTGAAAATTTATTTTTGTTGATGAGAAGTGTTAATAAAATTAGGTACTTACTCTGTCGGGCATGAATTCCCCATGAAGGAAACATCCTCTGTGGAGCAGCTACAGTCTGCGGTCGATAATTGAAGCCAAGATGAGCAACGACAGGCCGGAAATGCTATAGGTGACGTGATAGATTCTCGAAAGTACGTCATGGCCCGATTGTGATTACATCGGAGATCTGTACTCAAAAATATCCACAACGCACACCATTCCAAACTGAATTAGACACTTTAGAGAACTCCTTCACATTTACGCACAAAATCTATCGTATATGTATTTGATATTCATATGAACAATTCAAACGCAAAGTATATGTACTCTCTGAAACGCTGAGGACTCCAGTTGGACATCCCGGTTGAAGACTCCCACCGTTTGGATAAAAATCCCTAATGGGCAAATAAATTCGTTTAAGTTTGACATTTGACATTTGGCATTTTACATTCAACACACAAAACGTATTGTGAATTGGGGATTTTCTGTTGTATTTTTAACTATTGTGATTACAACAATGACTTACACGTGACCCAAAGCCTGGGTTATCCCCAGAAATCCACCAATCCCAATCAAACCCGAACCACCATTCTAATTTTTTAAAAACAATTGCTCGTAAAGGTAAACAAATCTGTCATGGGCAAAGAATACTTAAGTACTTATTATATATAGTGATTAAATGAAAATGGGATACATATGGGTTAAATTACAGAATGGATAATGTCCACGAACTGAGCATCTGACTTGTCCAGTCGATATTGATTGGGCACGAATCGATAGAGAGGCCCTGCGGGGTCAAGTCCGGTGATCCTCCCCACTTCACTATTTAATTTCCGAGCCGCATTCCCAGCAATATGGCTGCCCCAACTATGTCCAATCATGTGGATTTTATAAAGATTAGTTCCATTTTCTTCAAGGAAAATGAGGAAATCCACGAGTCGTCGAGAGACGACTCCACCGACGGTTGTATAGTACAGGACATTCCAAGCCAAATTCCCATAGTCGACCACAATGAAATTGACATCGGCAAATCGGAGGTAGGCATCCCTCAAATGCACCGTGTACTCATTCAGTCGTCGCTCATCTGCACGATGATTCAACCCCCCAACAAATATTTTTGTGAGTCTTTTCGGGTCGTAATGACTAGTTTGCATCGAGTTCAAATTATTCACCATGATTTCTTGAGCAAACACGGGATTTTTCCTGGAGGAGAAAAATGATCACCATACATCACAATCAGTAAAATCAATTGGACTGTACATAAATACAACCAAGGCACAATTAAATATCCTCATCCTTATCCGAAATTAATTCCCATTTGTTTATTATATGTACCTTGTCCACAGTCGAAATCGAATATAATTCCTCAGATGAATCCCACCTTCACTTATAAATCCAGCTCGGTTCCGAGTCACTTGATTCGGATCATTTTGTATCCGATATTCCTCCTCCGCTATATTTATATATATAAAAAGAAAAGAAACACGAACAATTTTCTCACAAATCCACACACTTCCAAAGAAAGAATACTTTCAAAATGAGTTTTTTTTTTGAAGGAAATTCGCATACCTTGACACTGTTTTAGTTGTAGGAATGATCCAAAGAGAATTGTGAGCAGTACAAAAAAAGATGAGCAGAGATATTTCGTTGGGTCCTTCATTATTTTTTTTAGTATATGGACGAATAAATAAAATAATCACAATTATTATTATTATTATTATTATGGTTATGGTTAAACAATTGGGGAGCTGAGGCACGGGAAGCGAGTATAGAAGATCACAAATCCATGGCGTTGATTATAGCTGTATAGTTGTGATTGTGGGGAAAAGAGCCGAGTCCAATATCTGTATGAAAAGAATATGTGAATGAAATCAAGTTAATTTATTCTTTGAGAAAGTATATACATTCGATTGGATTCAGAATTGAGAATTTGAGGATTGAGTATCGAGAGATTGCATACATGACAATATTGCCAATGTGGTTGGGATGTGGATGATGATGTTGAGCAGTGTCTTGCCATATTTCTAGGTAGACTAGCCAATATACGTGTATTTCTTGATAATCTTGATTATGATTATGTTGATGTCGATGTCGAGGAGTTAGTTACTCTGTTTTGTTGTTACATGACCACAACAACACAACACAATAATAGAGAACAATAATAACGAATCTCGTCGAACCATTTCCAAAAGCAAAAACACACTATATGAAACCAAAAACAAAAAATATTGATTAATTGAATGGTAAATTATCTCAAAGTGAATGTGTGTGTATGAAAGTTACCTTTAAAGAGTCCATCAGTGGTCAAGATATACAGACATTACTACTGCACATTCTCCACTGTAGTAATATATCGTACATTAGATATCCTACATTCAACGCCCAAACACATACACATTAATATTAACATTACGTTATGGACACTGAGGATGATGGTTATGATGCTGGTTGGCTATTCGCATTCGCATTCGCACACAAATATATATAATAATTTAATTCCAAAACACCATGAGCAAAAAAAAAACTATATATCTTGGAGATTAAACATAGTTGGCACATCACTTTCTGCACACATAAATTCTCTTACTTCATCTTCGTCTTCATCGTATTCGTCGTCTTCTGGTTATTACGTGCAATTAGTTCAAAGAACAATAGATTTTCCTTTCCTCATTTGAAAAAATTTGAGGTGTTTTTGTTTTGTTTTTTACTCTTCAAATGAATGATTTAAACGAATTCGAGTCCGCGTCGTCAGGATGGGTGTGAGATGGGAATTTGCGTATTTCGGTGTAGTCGATTCGTATATATATTCACGTTTTATTCCATATGTTTTCTATATATGCTGTGGTGCAGAATACAGATAGATATTTGTAGATTGGAGCACCTGAGAGCACAAACTTTTGCATTGCCATTAATTTTGAAATATAAATTACTTTGCACCTTAATTCTTCCTTGCCTGTTGTTCACTCGTCTGATCAAATGGAAGGGAGTTTGGATGTGTAAATTCAGAGTCTCTCTGTATGTGTATCGTGTTTGTGTGTGTGTGTGTGTGGAGTGAGCACACTATATACAACAATTATATGATTACGTTTTGCCTTGTGCAAATGAACAGAAAGGGAGAAAAACACTTAATTGGACTTGCTGCCCAACTGAACTTGTTGTACCTCTTTGATTTCTCACAATTCACAATGTACAATACACGAAATTCACACACACACAATTTTCCCTTCGTTCTTCTTCTTCTTCGTCTTCATTCAAAGTCTAAGCTATTGTTGCTATACAATTGCAATTCTGAATGTGTTTTAGTTTTGAGTATAAGAAGAAACGGAAAGGGGACGGATCTGTATATCTTATGTATGTGTGTAGAGTGAAAAGTGTACGTCATTTCAAGTAATTTATTATGCTTTGTGTGTTGAGGAGTCTATCAACAGTCTATGCATAATAATTTATTATTAATAAATGTATGCCGTGGTCAGTGTAGACTGTAGAGATTTGTTTAGGTACCAACTTGGAATTTTCCCGTAGAAATTCCAAGTCGACTTATTTAGTATTTAAGTCATTGACTAAAGTAGTCAGCTGTACCTATATTGTATATATTGTAGTGTGGATTTAATATGTATGCTAAATACATACATAATACATACTAATGCTGCGCTATTCTCATATATGTATACTGACTGATGGATGGCTTAACGATACACTTAAAGAGTCAAGAGTCTTCATTTCATTTCATTTCTGTTGTCAGTGTCAGTATGTACATGGATTTACGAGTTGCCCCGTGGCGAGAGGATTGTTTTTGACGTCGTCTTCGTCGTCTGCGTCCTCCTACTCCAATTCCACAATGGACGGACAATAAGTCTAAGAGATCCCTGACCATGGGAGTGAGCCTGGAAAGAGTGAAGGTCAGGGTTTTGACCAAACAATCTTCCAGTTCAGTACGCACTATGTACCCCTATCTATACCAAAACATTCAGTGCTCTTTTAAATGCCAATCATTTCACTTTCAGCCTTAAAATATCGTTTTTGCCTCTCTGTCTCTCAGTGTGTGTAAAGCTGTCTTTTGTTTTGAGTCTTTACGTTAATCGTTAGAGCCAAAACAAAACATTGCTGCGATATTATGAGGCGTCTACGGCGAACACGTCAATCATATGATTCATGAATTTTATTTTGAGGGAAATTCTTATTTAGGAGCATTTATAGAGGAATTTTGCCTATAATGCATAATTTTCTTTTTTGGTTAAAAGGAAAATCAAAAACGGGCTCCAGTAAATGTAGGTATATAGAATATAGAATATTGAGTGACCTCGGTCAAAGTCAAGTTTGCATTTCTAAAAATACAAATACATTTGTTTTATTTTCGGAGATCGTGATTTCTGTCTGATTAGACGAATCTTTCTTGCTGAGAGGTTGTGTTGCTCCAATTATTATTATTGCTTGTAAACCTTTAACTTTGAAACAGAAAGAGAGAGAGAGAGACTGTAAAAATAAATTGTGTCCAAGGAAAATTTGTTGACGTTTCATTATCCCATGTAAATACAAATACTCGTAATTGTACAAGTTGAACGACGTATTTGCAATATTTGGCATTTAATATGACATGTACGCAGTTTCGATTTAACTCATCGGCAGCTGCACTTGTATCTGTACTTTGTACGTATTTGGGATTTGGAATGAGACTGTCGTTGTTCATATCATAAAAATCCTGTCATCAAATTAACAGGTTGACTAATTCAGTTAAAGTTGTCAACGGCTGGGAGTTTGACATGATGATGAGGGACTGTAAAAAATGTACTTGACTCTAAATTACCTTTTATCAGCTTTATTGTATGAGTAGAACTAGTATAGAAGGTTGAAAATACAATTGTCAACTCTGTTTGTATTTGTATTTGTAGATGCTCAAAGATAGAATATGGACACTTTTTTTTTTTTTTGCATTACATTTGTAGCTAACCTTTACCTCAATTCACGATGATTCTCCCTATTTCGTAAGTAACGTGGAAAATGAATAAATTCCCCATTAACTAACATGCGAAGGTCCACAATGAAATTTAATGAAAAAAACTAAACAAGGAAACTAGAACCAATAAAATTGTGTACACATTTTTTACAGGTATATTTATATCTGATATTATTTATTCATTAATAATGTTTACCGTGTGGAATTATTATCATTTCGTACAGGCTCAACTTGAGAAATGTCAACATCATTTCATATTTTCCGTACACAAATCCACACTTGTTTGTACCTTATTTTCTGTCCATTTCCAAGTGAAAAAAAAACTCGTTGACACGTTCACTTTCAATTTTGTCTATATATACGGCCAGAGCAATTGACATGAGAATATGCGTGTGTGTGTGAGACTGTTGAGTGAGAAACTCTCACATGTTTCACATTGTCTCACGCGCCGCCATCATTATATTGTTGTAATTAAATTAAATCACATGGAATATATTCTATTGTAAAGTGGCTGTCATTGGGGGACTTTTAATAGACTCAGGGTAATGAATAAATAGTAACAATAACAACCGTATACAGGAATTCGAAATTCAAAATTCAAATGTACACACAAGTCATACCGTGGAAACTGGTATATTTGGTATTAAATGATTAATTATACTAACAATTGGGATTTATATCAAATATTATTATCCTTTACATTACTCAACGAACTTCTTAATAGATTCTTTTGAATGGTCAGACTTGTGATGAGAATGTCATTGTTTGGATATTTTTGGGGTGTGTAGGACTCGAAATTGGTTAGGAATTCTACATTGGTGAAGTTTGAAGGACTGAAATTCGTTTCTGTTTGTGTGATTGGCGATGACTCAGATGATCTCTGGCCATTATTAATATTATTATTAGTAGTAGTGACACTATTTAGTCGGCGGAGACGAAATCGATCATAGTCAAATACAAATAATCTGGATCGTCGAGCTCCGGGGATACTCGGAAGAATTAAATCCATTTTTGTGCCCAAACCAAATGGTCTTTCGCCCGAAGTCTGTAAATAGTAAACTCCTCTCGTTCTGAAAAAATTCCATTCCATCAATCAATTAATAATTAGAATTACATATAGATGAGAAAATTTAACTTTTAATATTTTTATAAAAAAAAGTCGTACGAGATTGGCAGATGATTCCCCATGAAAGTAATATTCCCCGACGTGCACTCGTTTTCTTTTGTTGAGCAACTTGGGAAACTGAGGGGTGAGCCAATTGATTCCGTGAAAAGATCCACTGATCTTTCATGGCTACAAGGCACATCTAAATCCCGGGGAAATGATGACGAAGAAATGGAAACTGAGCATGAACAATTCATTATTAATGGTATAGACGAATGAATATTCATGAAGGTACATAATTCACCTCGATAATGCCGCCAGTTTTTGGGTGGGCAACCTGGTTGTGGTACAGACCGTCCCCCATTATTCGGGAAAAAATCCACCTATAGAAATGTAATTGGAAAGTGGATTTATTAATTTAAAAAGACATTGTGAGTTTGAGAGTTTTTGATTTGTCGAGTTGAATTACGTGGCCAAGGGCATCGGGGATCCCGGAATGAATCCCTCGAGCTCCACCCGCATCTGTGTGGATAATGTCAACAAACTGAGCATCGCTTTTGGATAAAATACGGGACTCAGATTGACCAGCAAATAAAGGGCCAGCAGGATCCAATCCAGATATTCTACCCAATTTCCCATTCAATTTATGTCCAGTATTACCTGCAAATAATATATATAGAAAACAGGGACATGAGTAATTTAGTATTCCATTGCATTGTGCATTTATTTTGCAGAAAATAGATATAAAAAGAAATGGATACGAACCAGCAACATGGGCTCCCCATGATAGGCCTAATAAATGAACAGTGGACAAATTGACGCCATGTCGTTCGAGAAATGTGAGGAACTCCACGAGGCGATCACTAACGAAATCTCCATAATTTGTAAAATATCGATATGTTCTCGCCATGCTGGTCCAGTCCACCAAAATGTAATTGACGTCAGCAAATCGAAGGAAAGCATCTCGCATGTAAACTGTTTCCGGATCCAGTCGCTCCTCATTTGATCGTTGATCTTTCCCATGAAGGAATATCTTGGTTAGTCTTTTCGGGTTGAACGTACTCGTTCTCAGACTGTGTAAATCATGGACGATGATTTCATTCGCCAACACTGGATTCTCTCTACTCAAGAGTCAAGTGCATAGGACATGTCAATATTAAATAATCATTTCGGTGTTTACATGAACTTTTTTTTTTGTGAAAAGGGAAGCTTACCGAGTCCAAAGTCGAAATCTAATGGCATTTCTTATGTCATAAATCCCATTGTGATAATATTGCCCACTCGTGGAGTCACTTCTTTGTACTTGTGTGGGATCATTTATAACACGGAATTCTCCAGGCCCTGCAAAACAACACACACACAATTATAACACATACAAATTTGGACTTTCCATGTAGTGTCTAAAAGTAAAAGTCCATGGAAATTATTTTAGAGATGAAATCTCTCTCTCTCTCTCTCACCTCCTTTCCGATTTGACGTTAGAAACAAAAATGTTGTGATTAGTTCACGGATCATTGATACGAATTACAAATCACGTTTATTTCCTCACAAAAAACTGAATAATTACACTATACACAAAAAAAACGAAGTTTTTCACTTGTATTGACTGACACTTCTTTTAACACTCCAAAAAATTCAGCTGATAGTTTTCAAAATAGTTTTCATGCCGGTGGTTAGATTTGCAAGTGGATCGTTTTCTTCTCCATGAGCAATACTCTGTGACTGTCAGTTCACTGGATTGTATAACGCTTTTCTCAAGAGGATTTTTGTAGATTAGTCAAGGTGTATGCATTTGTGGTGGTGAGAAGGTTGGGGTAGCCATCATATAATTAAACAAGGATCGTAATTGAAAAATGAGTAAGTTTTTATCCTGTTGTAAACATGTGAACTTGAAGTGGTCGGCTGGTATGTGAAGACGGAAAGGTTTATAAAACAGGAAACTCGACAATGTTATGAAATGAAAATGGGTCTAGTTCATCATACATGTAGGAACTACAATTACATACATGAACATTATACATATGTAGTAGAGAAATATCGTGTATGTACATATCCACATTGTTAAACACACGTAAGTACAGTCGGTTCATAAACTTTATACGTTTTTGTGAATTTATTGGCTCCGCCCACAGAAAAAGTTTTTCCTTGCAGA